>CAUYSK010123019.1:0-17660 GCA_963575035.1 Avahi laniger | reverse complement strand
TTTTTCCATTCTTGGGATACCTCGTTTAGTAGAATGTGTTCCAGCCCATTCCAGGAGTATATAAGAGGTGCTATGTCACCATTGTTTCTTAAAGCTGAATAGTACTCCATGGTATACATATACCACAGTTTATTAATCCACTCATGTCAAATGCTGTTGGTGAATACAAGCAGTATAGAGATACAACAGAAATTCACTTTGCAGGAAAATGAAATCCACTTTATTTTGGATGCAAAGTGGGGAACTTTCCTGAGTATGCACTCTTTATCAGGAATGACCAGTCCTAGTCCTGTTCTGACTTTTCTCCCTAGTGTTCCATCTTCCTTCATCCTTAGACTCAGGCCCATCTACACTACCAGGCTTATCCTGGCTTGGTTGTAATACTAAATGAGAGCCTTTCTTGAAAATATTGTGAACTCACTAAAGTTCTAGTCAAGTTTATTGCATGTTATTCTACCATCTTTACTAAAATCCTAGCCTCATGATACCCAAACTCCTTTAATGCCTCTCTGACCTCTTATTTGCAGGGCATAGATGACAGACAGCCAAATTGGCAGGCTGGGTCAGGGACGGGTGTCTGTTCTGGACCATAGGCTGCCCTGACCTGATAGCACAGCATTTCTTTATGCTGGGCCACAGCAGGTATGCAGGTATCACATCAAACATGCCAATTTAGATTTGTTGCATAAGTGTACTTACAGAAAAGGCAGCATGCTGTAGTGATTGAATGGACTCCGGAGCTGGATTGTTTAGGTTCAAGTCCCAACTTTGATTCTTACAAGTCGTTTGTCCTGGGACAACTTATTTAACCTCTTAATGTTGTGGTTTTCTCAACTGTAAAATGATGACGATAATAGTTTCTACCTCAAAGGTGGGAAAAAGATTGCCTTTGATTTCTCAGGTCGAGATTTATAGCATAACTTTTTTCTTTACTTTTAATGGCTCTCAGTTGTCTCTCTGTGTTTTTTTTTTTTTTGCAGAAATCACTTTTATGTGTTTACATAGAGATACTGATGGATAGATGAAAGCCAATTTTTTTTCCTTTTTAGAGAAATATCCTGAATGGTCTAATATGAGGGGAATAATGGGGTGTATACTAATATTATTGGCAAACACAGAATCTACTCTAACTGAGATTTGGCTTTCAGTGTGAAGCCTAATAAAGAACAATCACAGAGGAAAATGCACTCATTTATGGTATTAAAAGATTTTCATTTTAATCTCAGCTATACCTTACATAAAGTTTGGCACACACTTTGTCTTCTCTGAGCCTCAGATACATATAATAAGAAGATTGGTTCAGAAAATTTCTAGCATCCCTTCCAAATGTGAACATCTATGACTACATGGAGTTGGGAATGACCCCAAACTATTATTAACATTATTATTAACTGAAGGAAGGACCCCTCTGAACACTGGTTAATTTCTTAGTCCACCGGTAAATCCTTCTAAAGGCCATTTTATTTCAGACTGAAATGCAAAAATGTATCAAGATAGACCCATCAAACCAAAAAGGGCATCTTAAACTTTTATTCCATATAGGACAATACATTAAAGAGAAAAGTAAAGATGAGTACAAAATTCCATGAGCGTAAGAATTGGGCCTGTCTTATTTATTGCTCTATCGCCAGTGCCAAGACCTCAGAGTAACATCTAAGAAGTGATCAAATAACTGCTGGTTGAATAATGAATGCAGATAATTTGTTCCAGTGGAAAAAAAAATGTTTGTGGGGAAAAAATTACTTAACTAGCTTCCTGTGATCTCATGCCATCCCCACTCTGCCATGGCCCAGGCCAACACAAACATGAGACAGAGTATATACCAATGCAGTCTTTGCCCCAGAACCTAGACGACAAGACACAAGGCGTCTTCCCCATGAGTGACCACTGTATTTCTCTCTTGGACCCCCAGTCCTTCTCGATATCACATTGAGTAGGGGTACTTAATCCCAGTGCTGACCACTAGCCTTCTGCATGAGTCAAAGCTGACTCTCTTTTGCTGACCATTGCCCTCTAATCCCTCACTGCAGAATCTTCTCTCTCCCTACTGTTATGAGTTCCACTCAGAGTCAGGTTTCTGCCTGAATCACTGCTTTATGTTCTGATTTAAGTCAGTTGCCAGCTTCTACCATGTCCAAATTGTAGTTAGAGACCCATGTATTTCTTCAGATTCCCGTAATTGTATACAGAAGTCTTTTACCTAAATTCTAGTTCACAGGTCAAGGCCCCATTACCCATGATCAGCAGTTTCCTCCACCCAATAATTATCTTACCTACCTAGAATCCTGAATATTACACACTGGCTTTCCCATCCTGTTGCTCTCTTTGGAGCTCCTTCTTGGGGCTTTGCTCCTCTGATGGAATCTCCACTTATAGACAAGCCTGGCATGTACACTAGTCTGCAACTTCTTTAGCTTGGTATAAATAAATCATCACATCTGCTAAACTGTCCTGAGTTGTAATAATAAGCCATTGCTTTCACCTATGGAAGCAATTAACAATGTTTTCCATTTTTGGATCTATGAGAATATGATCTGACAAGAATAATAAGTATTTAGATCCTAAATTTTCAAATTATCAACCAATGAGAAAAATGTTATTAGAACTTCCAATTTTACCACAAAGGTTTTCTGTCATATTATATTTGAAATATATAAAGCATGGAAATTAAAATTCACCCATGACCATATTCTTTGAAATGACAGAAAGAACTGAGTGTTTCCCTTCACTTTTCCAACTCTACTGTCTAGAGAAAAGGATTGTTAGGATTTATTGAGAACCCATCATGTGCCAGAAACTGTTCTAGGCCCTGAGGATTCAGAAGTGAACAAAAAGTTACCTGTCTTCATGAACTTTATATTTTAATGGAGGAAATGTACAAGCAAAATAAAATTAAGTGAAAAAATAATGATAAGTGGTAAGGAGAAAAATAGCACTAGGGCAGAGATAGGAAGTGTTGTGGGGACACGTACTAAAATTTTTATATTGAGTGGCCAGGAAAAACGTCACAGATGAATTGATAAAACAACCCATGAAGATCTCTGGAAAAGAGCATTCTTGACAAATGGAATAGTGAGAACAAATGCTCTGATTTGGGAGTATGATTATCATATATGGGAAGAGCGAAGAGATTGGTGTGGATAAAGTGGAGAGAACAGATAAAAAAAGGAAGTGATTGAATTGCCAAGCGGGTGTGGGGTGGGCGAGGGCCAAAGATCCATGATAGAGTAAGTAAGTTCAGTCATATGTTGATTAATGATGAGGATACTTTCTGAGAAATGTGTTCTTAGGCAATTTCATCACTGTGTGAACATCGTGGAGTATATTCACAAACCTGAATGGTATTCTCTACTACCCACCTAGGCTACATGGTATAACCCATGGCTCCTAAATTACAAACCTGTACAGCATGTTACTACCGAATACAACAGGCAAGTGTAACTCAGTGGTAAGTATTTGTGGTATTTGTGTATCCAAACATATCTAAACATAGAAAAGGTTCAGTAAAATTACGGTGTAAAGTTATAAAAAGAGTATACCTGTACGTGGTATTTAACATGAATGGAGCTTGCAGGACTGGAATTTATTTTGGGTGAGTCAGTCAGTGTGAGTGAATATGAAGGCCTAGGACATTATTGTACACTATTGTAGACTTTATAAACACTGTTCCGTTAAGTTACATGAAATTTATAAAAAATTTTTCTTCAATAATAAATTAACCTTAGCAAACTGTAATATTTTACTTTATAAACTTCTTAATTTTTAAAACTTTTTGACTTGTGAATACTTAGCTTAAAGCACAAACATATTGTGCAGATGTACAGAAATATTTTTTCTTTATATTCTTTTTCTGTAAGCTTTTTCCTATTTAAAAAATTTTTTTGTGCTTTTTAAACTTTTTTATTGAAAACTAAGACACAAACATATACTAGCCTAAGCCTACAAAAGGTCAGGATCATCAATATCATTGTCTTCCACCTCCACATCTTGTCTCACTGGAAGGTCTTCAGGGGCAATAACACACATGGAGCTGTCATCTCCTGTGATAACAATGTCTTTGTCTGGAATACCTCCTGAAGGACCTGCCTGAGGCTATTGAATGATTGCTTTCATTTTTTTGTAAGTAGAAAAAGTACACACTAAAATAACAATAAAAAGTATAATATAGTAAATACATATACCAGTAACATAGTTGTTTAATATCATTAGCAAGTATTACAAACTTTACATAAGTGTATGTGTTATACTTTTATATGACTGGCAGTACAGTATGTCTGTTTACACCAGCATCACTACAAACAAGTGAGTAATGCATTGTGCTACAACCTCATGATAGCTAGATGATCACTACGTGATAGGAATTTTTCAGCTTTGTTATAATCTTATGGGACCTCCATCATATACACAGTCTCTTGTTGACAGAAATGTTATTATGTGGACCATGACTGTACCTTGTTTTTTGCTATGAGGTAGATGAAAAAAAATATTACAGGATGTTGAGAGAAAAGTCAAATTATCTCCCCAACCCCCACCCTTTTTCCTTTTTTTAGCCCATTCTTCTGCAGAAAGATTTTTTTTTTTTTTTTTTTTGAGATGATGTATTGCTCTGCTGTCCTGGCTAGAGTGCAGTGGAATCATCATAACTCACTGCAGCCTCACACTCCTGGGGTTCAAGTGGTCTGCCAGCCTCGGTCTCTCAAAGTGCTAGTATTACAGGCATAAGCCACCACGCCTGGCCTAATCTCTCTTTAGTTTTAAAGGGTCATGCTGGCTGTGTGGAAAAAAGACTTAACCAGGACAAAAGGTGAATGGGGGAGACAATAAAGATTTGCAGTAATTTTGGCCGGCTATGGCTTTGAACCAATGTAGTACTAGTAGAGTGATTGAATTGTGTGTCTAATTGGAAGGTAAAGCCAGCAAGATTTGCTAATAGATTGGATGTGGGATACAGAACGTATCTATCAGGGGATTCATGAATGCCTCAGAATACTCAAGCCTAAGGAACTAGAAAGTTAAAGTTGTCATAAAGTGAGATGGGAAGACTGTTAGAGCAAGTTTGGATGGTTTAACAATCAAAAGTTTAACTTTAGGCATGTTAACTTTGAGATGATTATATGTCATTCAAGTAGAGATATAAGTGAGCAGTTGGATGTAAGTTTGAAGACAGAAGAGATATCCAGAATGGAGATATGAATCCGGGGGTCATCAGCATATAGATGGTATTTAAAGATAGAGAGTAGATGAAATCGCCTAGGAAGTGATTGTAGATGAGATGAGAATAGATCCAAGAACAGAACTCTGGCTGATTTTGAAGTTTAAAGGCTGGAAGGAATAGACACCAGCAAAGGAAAACAGGAATAAAGGCCTGAGATGTAAGAGGAAAACTAGGTGAATATGGGGCTTTGCAGCTAACAGTAAAAGGTGATTCAAGGTATTTATCCTATGGTTACACAGAATATATATATATATATATATAGGCATAATTAAATATATATGTATGTATACATATGTATGTATGCATATGTGTTTATATGTGGGGTAGTTTTTATTTTATGAAATGGGACTGTGCTATAACTTATCTAAAACCTGTTTTTTAAAAATTAATTTATCATGGAAGAGATTATTGTGACATCTTTACTCTTAAGACTGAAGATGTTTTATTTTCAAATATTTGAGTTTCCAGAAGCATTAGTAAAACAAAGTATCATGATGAACTTTAAAAAAAAAATTATAGCACTGTGAAAATATTGGCTGTGAATTTTTAAAGTAATACTTGATCTCTTCCATTTAGTTAGCAAAAATTCTCTTTGTAGAATTCATAAACCAAAGAAAAACCAAAACAAAGAATGAGGGAGTAGAAATCAAATAGGAAAATGTATAAAATTATTCTTACTTTTTGCTGTTACTATTAGTGAGTATCAATGGGTGCCGATTCTTTTCTATTAGAATGAGGAAGTAAGCTTTGAGTAGAGCAGAGATTTTTTTTTTATGGAAACAGCTGGCAGTTTCCACTCATTCTTACAGATAAAAGTACTGTTTTTTTCCCTATCATTCTAACATCTGTTAGTTCAACAAAGACAAATTCTAAGACATTGCTTTCTAATCACCTATCTAGGAGCTGATTTCCATTAGATAGGAGAGATGAAAAATGAACAATTTAACAGTAGTGGCAATGTGTTAATATTCATGCATTTAAGACAGCAATAACATGGTGTATTATTTTGTTCCATCTGGATAAACAATAAATTAGTTGATGGAGTTCCGTAAGAAGCTAGGAATAGACAACCCTCATCTCAATGCCCGCCAGCAAATAAACATTTCCTGAACATACCAGAAACTGTGATGCAGTTTACACCTTGCATAATGTTTCATTCACTGGAGTGCAGAATAGAATGTTTAGAAATATTTATTTTAAAGTAATTCTTTCAAGGAGAGTAAGAAGAGTCTTATAGTGCCTACTTTGAGGACTTTATTAGTTAAAAGTAAACTGACAAGCACAATTTTTTCAAGCAATAATTCCTATGACCCAAGTGTTATAACAATTAGACATGCAATTTAAAAATTGCTGAGTTTTTGCAATAGACCTAAAAACAACATTCAAGTCTGTATGAAAAACTGTCACTAAATATGAAATAACAAGAGGTGGGAAAAGTTAGTCTTTTTGTTCTTCTTCAAGTGCCCATTAAATACCCTTCTTCATCATCCATATTTTTTTATTTTGGAAAATTAGCTGGATTGAAGCAGATTTCAGGTGCAAAACTACTTGCTGAACAGATTTGTAGCAAGCGAGTAAAAAGGGATTGCTTGTTGTGAAAAGATTTCAGAACTGGCAATTCAGATCAAGCATGTAATCCCAGCTCTGCAGCTAATTAACCACTTAATCTTATTTAGGTCCATTCCTCTGTTTCCTTCTCTGTAAGATGAAGAAAGCAAATCATAACTATGCAGATATTCATGAGAATAGACATGAGATGCTGAGATTTAACTTCTAGATTAAAAGGCAGTTCAATTGTAGCATTCGTTTGTCAGTAAATACAGAAGATAGCCTAAAGCTTTGAAATTAAAATATAAAATTAGGTGTCTTTTTCATAGAGCGACTTTTGATCTTTTGGGTAGATGCCCAGTAACGAGATTGCTGGGTCAAATGGTAATTCTACTTGTATCTCATTTTTACTGGTATTTCTAACACACTGGCGGCTTCAGAGGAAATAACCCAGAAACTGCAAAAAAAGAAGCCCTGGAAAATGGGCCGATCCCTCAAAGGACCACAGGATGCTTCTAAGGCTGGGGAGAAAGCTGCCCTGTCTGGGCACCTGGGAAGCCTGCGCTGACTGTTGCCATCTGGCAAGCAAGGTGTCTGCTGCTCTTAGCAAGTCTTAAAGAGATGGTGGTGATGACAGCTGATACCCACTTCCAAATGGTGAGGTCTCTTCTCCACCCACCCCCAGGAGAGGCCTGAGCAATGCCAGTCACCAGGCCTCATTTGAAAGCTTGAACTCCATCGCGATGCCTTTAAACCTTAACGTGTCCATGTGAAGAAGCTTGATTTATAAGGTCCTGGAGTTTGTGTTTTCCACACTCTCACCTGGAATGCTGAAACAGCAAAGCGTTGTCTTGGCAGCCGTGATAGGACGCAGCAGTTGGTGAGATGGGCAGTGAGCCTGTTTGAAGACCCAGTTGCGAGCTGGGCACCAACTGCAAACTCTGCAATTCAAAACAAAACCGAACAAAACCATCCTACAGACCAAATGCCTTTTAGCAGGAAAAAGCTGTGCTGTGTTCAAATAACATGACGATTGATGTCCTGCTGTGGGGTGATCCTGATTTTGAAGGACAGATATTTTGCTCAGTGTCATTTGTGGAAATATTTATGTCTGCTCTCTAGGTCCCAACTCTGACAATCTCCTCCCCTTGTAATCATTAGAAGTTGAGAATGATAGATGCATGAACAATGAGGAGTAGCGATGAATGTGATAAGTCACCATAAACCAAGACCGGAAGAGTAGGCTTTAATCTAGGCTTGTCAAAATAAATGCATGATCTACATTTATTGATTGTGTTGGTTACTCAATGATTAAGAGCTGTGTTAAATCTTTTTTGGAACAATGCAGACTTTTTTTAAAAAATTAGTAAATGAAGAGAAAATATGATTAGATCTTTTGTTGTAAGCTTGGATGACACGTTCATTCGAGCCTTGTTTGGATGGGGAGGGGGAGAGGAAGGTGAGGTGGAGGCAGGGGTTGGACAGCTGGATAGGACCAGATCATTCAAGGCTCTGGAGGTCAAGACAAGGAGTTTGGATTGTATTCTATGAGTGGTAAGAAGCTGGGGAAATGTTTTATGCAAAGGGGTGTTTATGAGATCTGACTTGTGTTCTTACAAGCTGCTTTTGGATTCCTTGGGGTAGAGCCACCCTGAGTCTGGAGAGAGTGAATTTCCAGAATTGTAATTCTGCTCATGTAACTGGTGCCAGGCTTGATTCCCAAGTGGCAGTGCGACGGACCAAAACAACTCTCAGAGACATGAAAGGAGCAGGATGGCGCTAACGGGTGAGGGGTTTCCATGCCCACGTTGCTGCGGGTTTGCTAAGGCAGGCAGAATCAAAGGAAATGTGTAACATGAAAGACTTCTTTGTAGTTTTATTTAAAGAGGAGCCATGCTTAGGAACAAGTTTGAAAAACTTGAAAATGTGATGAAAAGTATAGAGCTTGCCATGTCTAGGGGACTGCCACGTCTCAGAAGTGGGCTGAACAGACTGACCAGAGCAGACGCAGCTAAACAGAAGGTTCCCTTGCAGTGTTCCCAGTTCTGCTTCTTCAGGGGAGCTCTTACCCTTAGGGGCATCGAAGGGACTTGCCTCCAGGAAGACCCCGTGGGATTTGAAGCACACCCCTTTCACTCCTTAGTGAGGCAGATTTCCTCCCCCTCTGGGCTTCTGCGGGCCCTCACGCAGCATGGCACGCAGAGGGGAGACAGAGCTCACCTTTGTCAGCTGTTTTTAGTGTCAAAATTCTTTTACTGCCGAGAGGAAATTTCAGCGTGCAGATTACATGCAACCCTTCTTAGCTTCCTTTGGAGTCAGTTAACGATGCAGCAGCCCCTGATTCCGGCCCTGTGCCTTAGCCGAGGGGAGCCGGGGCGCACTCCGGTAACCCCGCCTCTGCACATCCGGCTCGTCTGTTCTGTTTCATCCTGACTCCTGCCTTCCAGAGCTGGGCTGGACGGGTTCAGCTGACCTGTTTCTCTCCTTCTGCTTCTGACGTTTCTGGAAAAGCAAAGTCCACTTAGGTGTGGGCCCAGACGTATCCCTTTGGCTGCTGGGGTGATTTTCCTTGAAGTTGCCCAAACACCAGGCGGCTCAGCAGTCTCTGGATTTTGCCCTTGGCCCTCGCTGGCCCCCTCTGTCTTTGCTGCGGGCACAGATGCCCTGCCCTGCTGTCCTCTGCGGAGCCTCCTGGCTCTACTTACACGTTCCCTTCTCTGGCCAAGCTGGGGCTTTCTAGGCTGCCTGTCTCTGTTGAACCCCTCTCTCTTTCCAAGACTCCACCACCCAACCTTCCAGACAGGTTAGCACAGCCTCTCCTCTTATGGTTTACATCTCCAGCCCTGGGGCTTGATGAATGTCCTCACACGATATCCCAGGGCCCCTATTAAAGTCAGAAAGCTTTACAACTTCAATAGATTTTTGAAAATTCAACTCAATGATTTTTAAAGATCATCTCTGTGGAATCTTATCAATTACGTTTCTTTTAAAGTTTTTCACAAAGTTATTTTGGTTTTCAGATTTTAACCCTCTGTTTATAATTTTCAGAGAGGTATCTGGACCGCTCCCTGTCCCCCGACTTTATTAATC
The DNA here is from genome assembly GCA_963575035.1 of Avahi laniger. Taxonomy (NCBI): domain Eukaryota; kingdom Metazoa; phylum Chordata; class Mammalia; order Primates; family Indriidae; genus Avahi; species Avahi laniger. The sequence goes on along the minus strand of CAUYSK010123019.1, from coordinate 7,807 downwards.
TATGTCTCGAATAGCTATGTTTTTCTTAAAGAATAATTTGCGCTGCGTCTAAGGTTAGACGGTTTTATATAAAGCACTCAGAATATTTTTAAATGTACATTTTGAACTTTAAATTGAGGTGTCAGATTTACCTCAGTAATTACAGTGAAAAGTAATTTTAGCTCTGTCTTTTTAAAGAGATACACCCTCATAATTATGCCCCTGTGTGCATTAGTAAAAGCTGATATTTTTGCTATCATAGAACAAAGGTTCCTTGGAATCACCTTTGCACCCAGCGTTCTGGCTTGATTGCAGGCACATGAAGAAGAATTAAGGAAGTGGGGAAGGTCTGTACCTTAAGTGTTGCACAAATACAGGTCCAGGGGACCAACTGCAGGAAGCAGCAGTGTTTGTCTTGGATGTCACTTGGGCCAGGCTTCGGGAACTATCATGACTCGTCAGAACTTAGGGAGGGGAACCATTGACCATTCTCGGATCATTATTTTTCCAGTTGTAACTTCCCTTGAAGCTTAATTACATAGGAAAATGTAAACATAGAAAGACTATTAAGCAGCCTACCATGAGGTCAAAGTGCCTGTGGATTCTCTACCTGCCCTTTGTTTGATTACACATTAGTATTTCCTGGTAATGGGCAATGAACTAGGCGTTCAAAACCTTTCAGGACTCAAATAGAAAAGTGTTTGCATAAAACCCAATATTCCTTAGCTTCGAAGTGGGCCTATTACGGACACGTCCCTCCTTCCCTTCCCTACTCCTGACTTAGAAAAGCAGGCGCCTTTACGGGAATACAACCCGAAGTCTTTGTGGAATTCCGTGTCTCTCCTTTTTGCTTTCCCTTGACCTTATAACAGTTTATGCATCAATGGAGCCTGTTATGGGAGTAATTTCTTTTCTGTTTTTAAAAATTAAGAACAAAGGGAATATAGTTTAGAGATAGAATCTTTTTTCCTTCTCTCTATTCAAATTCCTCCCACCCGTCACTGTACCCATCAAGACAATTTCGTTAAATTTATGCAAGTACTCCATGTTCACTATTGAAAAAGTAGAAAATACGGATTAGCAAAAGAAAAGGAAAGTTGCCTGACATCCCATCACGTGGAGGTGACCGCTGTTGGTGATTTGGTTTGCAGCAATGCTCTCACTGGTAGACACCGGCTCACCAGTGCTCTCCCAGCTCTTTATGGCGGTGCTGTCCACTGGGGATCTATGTATAAAATTCGCTGTTACTATAACCACGAACAGACAAACTGTTCCCAAGACAAAGTATGCAGGATAGTGAGAAAGCAGGAAGACCACAGTAGAGTGTGCGCCCGATGCCAAGGAAAGTGATACCAGCTGCATGTTGCCCATCCTGTGGAACCACTTGGCTTGGGAGGACAGAAGATGTCCCCATCAGGGCAGTAAACAGTTTGACTCAAACAGATGCAGAATGCAGGATGACAAGTGCATAGTGTGGGATTACTGTGGGTTTGCTTAGTGCTTTTTTTTTTTCTTTAGTCTTTCAATTCTTTTAAGTATGTGGTCTTGCTGGGTGTGGCGGAGCATGACTGTAATGCCATTTACTTGGGAGACTGAGGTGGGAGGACACCTCGAGCCCAGGAGTTTGAGGCTGCAGTGAGCTATGATCGTGCCACTGCACTCCAGGCTGAGCAACAGAGCGAAACTCCCATCTCTAAAGAAGTAAAAAGAAAAAAAAATGTTCAGCCTTGGTAATCATTAAAAAAAAATTAGTTGAAACAACTGTGAGCTCTACTGCTAGTTATTAAATGAGCAAAAAGTTAATTACATTGACAAAACCCAATGCTAATGGAGGTATGAGAAAATAGATGCATTTGTATGTTGCTAGCGACATTTAAATTGTTCCAATGATTCTAGAGTACATTCTGTCCAGTTATAATAAGAGCAATAAAACTGATTTTATTCCCTTTCACTCAGTTATCAGCCACATATATCAAGGAAATAATCCAAAAAAAGAAAGCAATTTATATAGTTATAGTTCAGATTATGGGTAATCAGGTAAATCATTGTCAAGAGACTCTCCTTGTATTTTATCATCCTCAGAAATGTGTTTTGCTCACTTTGGAGAGCTCTTCTGAGTAATGAAGGCTTCGAACGGTGATTGAGCTTAAGGCTGTAGGAGAGAAGCCTCCCTTGTTTGAGTGGAGAGATACAATCAGTGACTTTCTGCATAGAGGAAGCGGCTTGTGGATTTCCCATCAAATTCTCCTGATACATAAACTGATGTTGAGGGGGAAGACATTAGAATCACAGAATTAACAGGGATCTTAGAGGACACTGGGACATCTTATTTAACCTACTAACTGAGCCAGATACCTTTTCTAAGTACATAGGCATATGTTTGGCTGTTGTTTGGTCAGCTCTTTACCTCTTGGGACAATTTGTTGGAAATTCTATTATTTAGAATGTTCTCTTTATTTTGAAACAAAATCAATCTACTTGCAACTTCCACCTATTAATTCCACTTATTGTAGAATGAATCTGCTTCTCCTCTGAATCTTTTTCTTTTTTTTCTTCCCAGGCTGAAAAGCCCTGGCTCTTTTAGACTTTCCTCAGATGTTCAAAATATGGTTATTTTTTTCTGGAAACATATCAATTTGTGATGTTAAAGCATTGCACAAGGAAATGACTGCAATGTCATGGGTGTGGTCTAAATATTGCAGAAAGGTCTGGCAGAATTGTTCACTCTTGACACTATACTTTTGGGAATACCAAGTATATTAGCTTTTGTCCCTACCACTTACCCATATCATGTGTGTAAACAACTGAAATTCATTTGCATTTTTATTTGTGTGGCAGTTTGGGTTCTTTTCCTCTATCCTATAGAATTATTTAGTTGAACCTAAGTACAGTTTTTCATTTATTCATATACACATATATAGACATATGTATAAATACATACACACATGTATGTATATACTTTTGTATGTGTCTACATATACACACATGTATGTATGTGTATACATATATAATTTTCTTGATGAGAAATAATTTCCATATAGTAATAAGCACTAATCTAAAGCATACTGCTCAAAGAATTTCTACGTATGTAAACACCTATGTGACCTCACTCAGATCAACAAAGAATTTTTCTGGCACCCCAGAAGGCGCTCTCATACTTCTTTACAGGGAACAACCACCTAAAGGTAACTATTATTCTGACCTCTATCACTGTAGATTAATTTTGTCTGTTTTGAACTTCATGTAAATGAAATTGTGGAATTCCAATTCTCCCATTTGTGTCTGTGAGATTTGTTCATATTGTTGAGTGAGGCAGAAACTCACTCATTTTTTTTAGTGCTATGTAGCATTCTGTAGTATGCATTATACCACAATTTATTTGTCTATTCAACTGTTTAATTTTTTGAATAAAGCTATCATGACCATTCTAGTACATTTTTTTGGAAAATATAAGCACCTGTATCTGTTGGATATACATTTGGAAGTGGAATTGCTGGGTCATGGGGTAAGTACGTGTTTTCCTTAGAACATACTGCCAAACAATTTTCCAACGTGGTTGCACTGTTTATGTTCTTTCTAGAATGTACAGAGTCCCAGTTCTCCATGTCTTCTGCATCACTAATTAAGCCCTTTTAGTTTTAGCCATTTTAAAGAAGTGTATAGTGTTATCTCACTGTTTTAATCACAGTTTCCTGATGACTATCCACATAGTTTTCGTGCAAATTAACTGCACGGTTTGGCTCTGGTGGATTCATTTTGGATAGCTACTTCGTTATCCTGTGCATTTGCTATTCCACCTAGCTTCTTCTTGCAGACTCATTTTATTAGTATGTCATTTATCCTTCGGGCCCCTATAATACAAGGATGAAGACAGAATATGATATCGAGCCCCACAAAACTGGCATCAGTGTATGGACTGACATCCTTGGCCAGACCACTCAATCAGTGATGAAATCAGCTAACTGTATGATTATCGGCTCACATTTCACCACGCTTTCAGTGAAGTTATCTAGAAGTATTGAAATTTAGATCTTTCCATGACTACAGTATTCTTTTGATCTATCAATTTATTAACTGGTTGGTACTTCTATCAAAAAATGAAGTAAGTTTAAATTGGCATTCTTTGTGAATCCAGAATGGCTCCTATTAATCATTTATTCCTTCTCTCTGAGCTCACATATCATCCTTTTGATAACATGTTCTTACATTTTTCCTAATGATGTATCTCCCTCTTTATAAATGTAGGCCAGCATTTTCAGTTTCTTATCTGAAATAAAAGTAAGGTCTAGATTGATTTTTTCATTTCATCAAATTGCTGTGTTTAAATTGATTTTCTTTTTTATAAATTGAATTATTCTTAAAGATTTTAAGATAGCTTGCTAGTTGCCTGAATTATATAAGTACTTTTTTTGGAAAAGGAGAATTACTAATTCTTTTAGCATGCAAATAATCATTCATTATCTCTAAACCTGTAATATTTTACTTTTGAAAATAGGCAGATGACAGAAAAAATGGATGGTGAGAAAGACTAAAAAAAGAAGATAATTAAAAATTACAAATGACTGTAGACCATTTAATAAAATTATCTTGATCTGTTAAATAGGAACTCGAAGAGCATGAAAAGGTAGCAACTTTTTTTTCTTTTTTTTTTTTAAGAGTTGAGGTCTTGCTATGTTGCTTAGGCTGGAGTGCAGTGGCTGTTCACAGGCATGATCATAGTGCATTGCAGCCTTGAATTTCTGGCCTCAAGTGATTCTCCCTTCTCAGCCTCCCAAGCAGCTGGCACTACAGGGACCTGCCACCGCACCCAGCTGGTAGGCAACTTTTAAAGTGTCTTAGGCATTAAAAGAATCTGGGCTAGCCTTGAGAAATCTGGAAAGTAATAACATAAATAGCCAAATTATATTATAGGGCTAAGGTCGCCGGTTATATTTCTTTGTGATTTCAGCGGGAAAAGCAAAGATTTCATAGAACATATCCCATTAGCTAGAGAAGCTGCCCTAATTGATTGAAGATTTTTGGGGTTACTATGAATCCCAAATTAGCTTTCTTTTTTAGGCTTCTCGTTATATTACATAAATAATAGATTTTTTAAATCTAAGAGAAAAGTTAGGGTTTATCTAGTTCACTGTTTTAAATTTACCTATGAGGAAAGCAAGACCCGGTGAAACTAAATGATTCGGTGAGTTTCACCACCCAAGCACTGTTGTTGAAGAAGCAGCTGGGGGATGTTTCTGCTCTCATGGAGACCTCATTTTAGTTGGAAAGGACATGGAAAAGGCAAAACACAATACTCGAAGGACAAAAGAGTTAGACAGCACTACTCGGGAGGCTGAGGCAGGAGGCTCGCTTGAGCCCAGGAGTTTGAGGTTGCTGTGAGCTAGGATGACGCCACGGCACTCTAGCCTGGGCAACATAGTGAGACTCTGTCTTAAAAAAAAAAAAAAAGAGTTAGACAGCAATAAGTGTCAGACAGAGAGATTGGAATACATTGTATTCCGTGGCCAGTTTCTTCCTGCTTTACCAAAATCTTCCTGAATGACTGTTCCGAAATAATAGAGGAGTTAAATGGTGTTTATGGGTATATTGGGTATATCGAATGTTAAAAACATACATTTTTTTCAATCAGTGTATTCCCATTTGTTCCTTAAGCAATAAAAAATTCAGACAATGTTTCCAGAATGAAGACGTAAGTAAATAAAAAATATACTCAAGAACACCAAAGTCTAGGTGTGTCGTCTAGAGCAAATGAATTGCTATTTTCATCTTTGAAACTGTTTGTTCAGATGTATTGATCAGAGAGAATCTTCTCAGAGGGCTTTGAGGAAGCGGTGTTAGAGTATATGAATGATCTGGTGAATATTCCTATAGCTTTTCTAAGGAAGATTGAAGAGGGGTGCTCAGAGGCCCCGACTTTGATCCTGGTTTTGTCAGTGAAGCTCTCTCTGTGGCCACATCACCTAATTTGGCTGTGCTTCAGCTTTCCTGCCAACAAATGGGGAAAACATGTAACATCCAGCACTGTATTAGACTTGAGGGAGATTAAAAACATGTCTGAGGTCGGGCCCTGGCCCTGATGGATCCCACACTCTAAGTAAGGGAAGAGGCGATGGTACAAGGGGTGAGAATGTGAGCAAATGGTACAGATGCGAGGCCGATGGGTACCCAGAGGAGAGGGACAGGCTTTCTGCAGGAGGAGTGAGGCGGGTTTGTTTGAGGAGGTATGAGTTGGCTGGATGTGAGGATGCATGCTCTGAAAAAGGGAATGATACCATTACAGTACTGCTTGTAGATTTTCCCAAAAAAGCTTTGCACGGGGGCCGGGGGCAGAGGTTATTCGGGTCTCCCGGTGACATAGATCTGAAGTTCATTGGTGACCCGCAGACCTGAGTGGCTGAATGAGGTGGAGGTGGTAAGGTTGAAGGCAGGAGGAAGAGGAGGAGGGGGATGACGCTGCAGCCTGAGGCTGGGTGACAGATGGCTTCTTTCATAGGACTGAGGAAGTCTAAAGGGAGAGCTGGTTTGGAGGTAAGATAGTAATTGATTTTAGGCGTATCAATCCGTTGGCAGCAAATCAGACTCAAACCGTCCAGCAGGGAGTCGGAGCGCAGCCCTGGGGACCCCGAGTGAGGTGGGGTGAAGGTGGGGAGTCTTGGGCAGCCGAGGGGGCCGGCAGTGATGAAGGCCGTCCTCGTCTCCCTCCGTGCTCGGTGCCGACGGCGCTGAGTGCCATGATCTATCTCAGCGCTCACCTGGCCCGCTTCCGCTCGCTGACGGGATGAAACAGACGTGGCATATGATACACGCGATGTGGTGTGCGCGTCGCTTATAATTGGTGATCCAGGCCGGGCACGCCGAGGGCGACAGGAGGGGACGATTCCTAGTGATGCCGGGAAAGCTCGGGTTAGCAGGACTGCGCAGGAGCTGGGGTCGTGCCCCGCAGTAGCAGCAGCACGTGTCGGTGGGTGGATGGGGCGACTGACCGGAGGAGGAGTCGGAGGCCCCGGTTTGTTCCCCAGGTGAGCATTGCTCAGGTGAGCTGAGCCTGCCTCGTGGAGCTGAGCCGCACGTCCACTCCCGCATTTTCCATAAACTTGCCGAAGTCTAGCATGTTAATGGTTTGGCACTGTCAGTGTGTAAGACATTGGAAATCTGGAGTTTTAGCTCAGTTCCATGTGAATTTCCCGTAAGTTATTTCTCTGAACTTTACTTTCTTCACCTGGGGTGTGTGTGCGTGTGCGTGTGTGTGTGTGAGAGAGAGAGTCAGAATAATATTATCTTTTCTTTTTCCCTTTTTTTTGGTGAGGAAGAGTTTACTTCTTCCCAATTCCATGCTTCCCTCATTCTGCTTTTTTAAATTCCTCCATCCTCCCCCTCACTTTTTAAGTTCCCCTTGTTAAGAAGGCAAAGTTAAGCCACTCTTGAAAAATGTCCTTTATGTTCTGTGGCAGTGTATGTTTGTTACTGCCAATGACATCTTGCATCGGAGGAGCAGTTTGTGGCTCACAAGTACTTTCTTATAAATTACATCATGTTGGTGGGCAGGAAAATATCAACTTAATCTTTTACATATGGTAATTTGGGGGCACAGAGAGGTTAAGTGACTAGCCTGAGGTCACACAGTTAGTAAGTGGTAGACCTGTGCCAAAAAATCAAGATTTTTCCCTGACTTTAAGCTGACTGTCTTTCACTATATTAAATTGCTATGTTACAATGGAGGCTTATGCTTGAAGATAAATTGCAAAGGAAAAAAAGAAATAAAATATCCAAAATATATTCCATCATTCTCCCTCTTGTTAAAAACAAATTATTTTCATTAGACAAGTAA
>CAUYSK010123017.1:0-33861 GCA_963575035.1 Avahi laniger | reverse complement strand
CTGCCTCAGCCTCCCGAGTAGCTGGGACTACAGGCATGCGCCACCATGCCCGGCTAATTTTTTCTGTATATTTTTAGTTGTCCAATTGATTTCTTTCTAATTTTAGTAGAGATGGGGTCTCACTCTTGCTCAGGCTGGTCTCGAACTCCTGAGCTCAAACAATCCCGCCCACCTCGGCCTCCCAGAGAGCTAGGATTACAGGCGTGAGCCACCGTTCCCGGCCACAGATCACAATTTAACAAGAGCCTTACTGTTGAACGTGTAGGTTAGGGCTGCCAGACTGTCCAGCTCCAGAGGATGTCATCTGTATCCAGTGCACAGCCTGACCTACATATACAGTGGTTCAGGTTGAAATTCTGTACAAATTTCCACTGCAACAAGTGGTACTGTATTCAATAGCCTGATGGAAAATTCCCACAGACATTCATGTTTAATTCCTTTAAGTGAACTTGGTTTTGACACAGACTCTAGGCTTAGCAGGCGCTAATCCACTAATGGATTTTTTATAACTCGGACTCTTGAAATATAGAAAATAGTTTTCATCGAATTAGCATAATAAAGGGTAGCTCGTTGTCCTTTCCCCAGCTAGCCTGTAGAAGCCACCCCTTGTGTGGCCTGTGCATATTGCTGAACTGCAAATGTGGATTCTGGGAGCCCAAGGCACTGTGGTGCTGGGAGGGCCTGAGGAGCTACAGAGTTCTGGGCAAAATGCTGCAATGGACAGACCGACTCTTCTGGTGCACTTCGCTTTCTTTTCAGTTTTTGCCTGACTCTCCTCAGAAACATGGACCTCTGTTCCCCTTCTGTCAAATCAACATTCCTTTTGCTCTGCTGCGAGATTTTTATCTACATGTTTGGACGAAAATAGTCTTAATGTTTTTTAACAGTCTAATTTTAAACTCATAAAAGTATAAATAAATAATTAATCCCAAAACCTCAGTTCAGGGTATATTTGCATTTTAAAAGAAGACACACGTGGCTAAGGGCAAATTATGATCCAGGACTACTGATGTGTCCTGACTGGATGCTTATCAGCCTCCTACATTACTGTCTGTTCTGGTTGGGAGTTTACAGGGCAGGCCCGTGTTCCTTGCTTTACTACTGTGTGTACCCCTGAAGGCATTATTCCCTGTGGACTTGTAGTCACTCATACTTGTGCCTACTCTCTAGAATCACATTTTCTTTTTAGAACACTTTTTCTCTAAAAAAGGATAAAACTATTTTTCAACAAAGCTATTTATTTGATGATCACTTTTTTTTTCTTTTTTTTGGTAAGAGACAAGAGTCTCTCTAAAATATGACTTGATTATTTATTTAATACTCAGTTATAGGCCACACCAGCCTGAATGCACCTTCATAAAGGACTCTGTCACACAGCCTGTTTTCCACCTGCCTCCTGCCATGCTGCCTGTCTTGGCCATGCTGGTATTCACTTCTTCCCTGACTTTGAATGGATCTGTGATTTTGGTTTAAATGAAGAACATTTTTAATTGTCATTGTTCACCTGTGGAACAGACCATCTTATAAAGCTCACTGCTGCTATTAATAAAAGCAGAAGCTGTCAGGGGTGGTGTGGAAGGGGCTCTCACCCCTATGGGGCTTGGACTCTAAGGCCTCTTCCAATTTATTTAGTTAGTTTGTTTTGAGACTTTATTTCACTCTGTCACCCAGGCTGGAGTATAGTGGCATGATCATAGCTCACTGCAGCCCCCGACTCGTAGGCTCAAGCAATCCTGCCTCAGTTTCCTCAGTAGCTGGGACTACAGACCCATGCCACCAAACCCAGCTAATTTTTTACTTTTAGTAGAGACAAAGTGTTGCTATGCTAGCTGCCCAAGCTAGTCTCAAACTCCTGACCTCAAGCAATCCTCCGACTTCAGCCTCTCAAAGTGGTGGGATTACAAGCATGAGTCACCACGCCCAGCCAAAACCGACTCTATTTTTAAAAAAGTTCTGTTTAATGTTACTTAACCCAGTGTTTTTAATGGGAGTTCCTGAACAGGATGTTTTAAAGTCATAAACTGTCAGTGGCCTGTTCTTGTCCTATACCCCTTATTCCATAAAAATAAACCTTTCACTACCTAATTGTTTTATGGTCTGTCATAATTGTCCAGAAAGTTCTTCGTTAATACAGTTATGAAGTTGTAGCTATATCCATAAAATCCCATGGTGAGTAGGCTTATTCTTAGTTGCCTTATTAAAATTTTTTGTCTATTTTTTGTCTATTTCAAGCTTGAAGAAAAATGTAGAAAATAATAAAATATCTGTGCTTATCATCCAGCTTTCCATTCCCAATATTTTGCTCTAATTGCTTCAAATCTTTCTGTATAGTAGAGAGGAAATATTCTTTAAAAATGAAAGCCCACAGATAGATTTGAAGATCCCAGCCCTATCAGTGGCATTCTTTTCTTGCTTTATCGATTTTCAAGTGAAGAATTAGCTTAAGCAGCACCAATCAAAATAAAAAGCATTCCCACAACCATCCTGAGCTTGGTCCCCCACTTAGTGATTTTTAAAGGAAAAATAACGGAAACCTTTTGTTTGCTTGTAGTGCTGCCATTAATTTTTTTTTTTTTTTTTTTTTTTTTGAGACAGTGTCTCACTCTGTTGCCCGTGCTAGAGTGCCATGGTGTCAGTCTAGCTCACAGCAACCTCAAACTCCTGGGCTCAAACAATCCTACTGCCTCAGCCTCCCAAGTAGCTAGGACTACAGGCATGTGCCACCATGCCGGCTAATTTTTTCTATATATTTTTAGCTGTCCAATTAATTTCTTTCTGTTTTTGGTAGAAACGGGATCTCACTCTTGCTCAGGTTGGTCTCGAACTCCTGAGCTCAAAGATCCACCTGCCTCTGCCTCCCAGAGTGCCAGGATTACAGGCATGAGCCGTTGTGCCTAGCCTGTCATTAACTTTTGAAGATTCACCAAGACCTCTATTTTCAAGAAGCTAATATTTCTCCTTGCTAGCCCAGTGTCAATATAAACTTTTCCACAGTGGGTCGTTGAGCTATGTGGCCTTCCTTGTGTCTTGGTGGCATTGTCCTTTTTTTTTTTTTTTCTGATCCTTGATTCTGGTGCATTGTCCATTTTCAAATTTACTTTACCAATTAGTTTGATTTTGAGATAATTCTAGGAAAAAAGGAGATACATTAGTAGAGTTTTTAATGAACCAACTTAGACCAACTCTAGGAAGAAATTCTGTATTTTGTCCTTCACCTAAAGGTGAAATATGTTGATTGGCACTGTTGTAAATGACATGGCGAATGGTGGGTCATATATTCCTGGAATGAGGTAACTGAGGCTCAGTGTTAACGTATTGCAAGGACAGTGTCATCATGTGACATTCTTAGTGTATCCTTGGAAAATGGACCCCAAAAGAGGATTGGGTCAGATTGTGTCTAAGGAGGCCTTTCTAATACCCAGTTCTCCTCCTCTAGTGTGGTAGAAGAGGAGACACGGAGATCCCAGCAAGCTGCTCGGGATAAACAGAGTCCCAGCCAGGCCAACGGCTGCAGTGATCACAGGCCCATCGACATCCTGGAGATGCTGAGCAGAGCCAAGGATGAGTACGAGAGGGTGAGGCTCTCTGGGTGCTGACCAAGGAAGACCAAAAGGGGTGGAGGAGGCCTGGAGGAAGCTGTGGACTGGGGAAGTCACCTTTAGGGCCAGCAGAAATAATTAATTCAAAAAGAAAATATGTCTTACAATTTTAAGCCTAAAAAATAAGGAAAGAACTCTGCTCACTTCAGAGTGCTTGTTTTGGCAGGAAATTTTACGATGCCCTTTTTCTATTCTTATAAAATTACTACAGGAGAAAATGATCTTAGTGTGCAGAAGTTAGCCCACAGCAGGTAGTTCTGGAAAAGCTTCATGCCTCTTCACCCCTGCAGTGGTTTGGATGCTCAGTGATTTTAGGAATTTATGTAGGCTTTGGAAAATATTCTGATAATTTGTACCCCATAATACTAAAAGGTACATTTATGGTGTGTAATTGGTGATAGGTATACCACCAATTACACACCATAATGAAGGTATACAACCTTCATTAAGCATCTTTTGGAATTTTACGCAAATGAGAGACTTTTCTGAAATTCAGTGTTTTTTTTTCATCTGTTTTGCATTTTAAACTTATAAGTTAACTGATAATATTTTCCCCCAAAAGTTGAATAAAATGGCAATTGTGGTGCATTAGTTAATTTATTCAACACATGCTTATAAACTGTCCACAATGTGCCAAGCAGTGTACTTTTCATGACAGTGTCTTCAAATTTCATGGCTATGGAACTGTCCTGAATTTTTACTTGGCACCTCAAAGCTCCACACTTCATTAGAGTGAGACTAAAGCTTTCTAGTGCTGCACTTTGTTTCAGCAAAGTTATAATTGTCACCTTAACTCTTCATTAAACACTGGGCTAAATGCTTTCCTTTCTATTTCATCCTCACCTCACCTCACCAACACATCAAGAAACATATTGTGAAAAGCACTAAGACCTGTTTCCCAAACAGTTATACTATAACACTAGCTTCTAGGTTTTTAATAGATGAACCTTGAAAAAAGCTTCAAGTTGGTCAAATGAGTTAAGGAAATGTTAGTATGACTCCTCCCCTCATCTTCTTGGGACCTTACAGTGCCCAAGACTGAGAGGTCCCATGATAAATAAAACAATAACATCAGTTCCCAGATTCTTTTGACTACAGGACCATTTTTTACATACTACCCTTTCACTTCTCAGGAATCTGGAGTTCAGGGAACAAACTTTGAAAAAAGTTGTTCTGGAAGGTAATTTCTTCTAACTGAAAGAGGCATATTCACCATAAACTACAATAAACCATCTATAGTCAACCACCAAAGGAAGTTCTACCTCCTGGGTAGAGAATTGTACACTAGAGCCCATGAGAAGTTTCAAGTTGTACCAAATTCCTAGATGTCTCAAAGAGAATTAGTAGGAATGTGTGGATATCTATGGAAGTTAAATATAAGGAAAGTAGTCATCTCTATAATAAATTCATTAATTCTTAGGAAACTGAATGAGAATAAATTTCAAGAATCATTTTCTGAATTTAAAAGTTTCCTTATATTCCCAAAATCCCCTCTCATGCCCTTAATGACATCTGAGTTATTTACATAGACACCTTGTTCTGTTTGTGGAGGCCTTTCAGTTTTTCTTATAGGTAACTAATAAGTCCAGGGCTCTGTCACTCATCCCGAGTGATCACTGAATCAAGGTGCCATGTGAGACAGAAACTGTAGGTGTTGCACAGTAGAGCAGTTATCCAGGAAGTGGCCTCACTTTTTCCTTGGGCTGAGAAACGAATCGCCACAAAAGAAAAGCAGGAAGGCAGGCCTTATTTTTGTGTACAAAGCTTTAAAGAAACTCGAGGGTCAAGTGGGCAGTCTAAAAACCCTAACTGATTTCTAGGTATGTAAATATTGCAAAAGTAAAGAATATGAATAGCACAATAATTTTTGTTGTACAGAAAATTCTTCCACAATATAGAATAAATAAAATGTTGTCTATAGTTCAATTAAAATGAAACCTTTGGGGATTTGGTTAAGTCTTTGATATTTGTTTTTTAATGTGTTCTTTCTGTTTTTGAAAACTGTAAATAGGTGGAGCTTTTTTTGTTGTTGTTTGAGACAGTCTTGCTCTGTTGCCCAGGCTAGAGTGCCACCCAGGCTAGAGTGCCGTGGCTTCAGCCTAGCTCAAAACAACTTCAAACTCCTGGGCTCAAACAATCCTCCTGCTTGAGCCTCCCAAGTAGCTGGGACTACAGGCATGTGCCACCACACCCAGCTAATTTTTTTTTTTCTATGTTTAGTAGAGACAGGGTCTCACTCTTACTGAGGCTGGTCTCGAACTCTTGATCTCAAGCAATCCTCCCGCCTCAGCCTCCCAGAGTGCTAGGATTACAGGCATGAGCCACCATGCCCGGCCTTGAGGATTCTTTTTAAGAACAAAATATTTTCACTTTTTATGTCATAGGCATGGTAACAGGAATTTAAATGATGTTGGAACAATTGGATGTGCATATACAAAAAAAAAAAAAAAAAACCCCACCTCAACCTAACTAACATCTTATACAAAAATCAACTGAAAATGGATCATAGCTCTAAATGTAAAATATAAAACTATTAGAAGGAAAATATATTTACATATGACCCAGAAATACAACTCCTGGGTATTTACCCTAAAGAAATGAAACTTTCGTCCGCTCAGAAACCTATATGAAGGTTTATAGAAGCTGTATTCATAATCACCAAAAAATGGGAACAACACAAATGGACTTCTACAGGTGAATGATTAAACAAATGGTAATGTATTCATATAATGGAATACTACTCTGCAATAAAAAGGAATGAACACATACAGCCAGTTTGGATGAATCTCAAAGACATTATGCTACATGAAAGAAGCCAGCATTCCTACTTATATTCCATTTTTGAAAGGACAACACTGTAGTGAGAGAGAACAGACCTGGTTACCAGGAGTGGAGGGAGAGCGTAACAACTGGATAGCGCAAGGGAGTTTATTGGTGTAATGTAACTGTTTTGGATCCTGATTGTGGTGGTAGGAACACAAATATAAAAATAACAATTGTGACTAACAGCATTTCCTAAAATTAGGGACTCAGCTTTCTGGAAGTTTTATTGTATAAGTTATTTACTTGAGAGCCCAAAGCAAGCATTTGGGGGGATTTTTTGCTTATTTTTTAAAAAATAGCATTTCTGATAATCTTAAATGCTGTTTTGTGAGCCAAATAATAGACAGTAAACTTCTTTCACATGATACTTTTTCTTTTAATTTTTTTAAGAATCAGCTGGGTGACTCAAATATCTCCAGCCCTGGGTTACAGCCAAGCACTCAGCTCTCCAATCTGGGAAGCACCGAGACACTAGAAGAGACGCCCTCCGGGTCACAAGATAAGGTTTGTACAACCTAAAGTCTTAGCTTTGTCCAAAGTAACAGAACAAAGACTAACATTTTGTAGGGTTTTCATTAGGTGCTAGTTTGATTTGGCATTACCTGTCAAGGTCCAAATGCGTAGCAACATAATGACATCTGTCTACCCAGGTCATTTCCCTTGATCCATGTAACTGTCTTTCATTGGATTTTACAGTAGCCTCCTTTCTGATCTCCCATCTTTTGCCCACTGCCACTCCCTTACCTATTCTTAACCCAGTAGCCAGAGTAATCCTGGCAAAACATAAGTCACATTGTGACATTCCTCAGTTTAAAACCTTCCAGTGGTGTCCCATCTCATTCAAAAGCCAAGATTGCGGCAGTGGCCCGTGAGGCCCTACCTGACCTGGCCCCTGGCCCCTCTAACCCGGGGCTCTGCCTTGCCTATTTGGCTCCAGCTTCATTGGCTCTCATGTGTTTCCTCAAATGTGCCAGACATGCTCCTGCCTCAGGACAGGCCCTTGAACTGGATGTTTCCTTGGCCTGCAATACTCTCCTTGAAGATGTGGCTTGCTCCTTTTTTTCCTTCACGTCTCAAATGTCCTCCATATAGGTCAGGCCTTCTCTGACTACCCTATTTAAAATAACTACCCTGCCTTACCCCCATCCTCCTTGTGTGCTTTATTTTCTCACTGACATCTAACCAGCTAACATAGTTTGTATTTTTCTTCTTTATTCATTATCTCCCGGACACCAAAATACAAACTCCCTGGGGCAGACAGTTTTATCTGCCTTGTTCATTGCTGTATCCTTAGCATCTAGCATTGTAAATATTTGTTGAATTAATTAGTTCTCTTTATAATCAATGGTCTGATAAAGGAATAGATACCAAGTAAAACTTACAGTTTTTTAATAAAACTTTTTGTTTTGAGATAATTATAGATTTATATGCAATTATAAGAAACAATACAGAAACATCCCATGTACCCGTTTCCCTTTTGATAACATCTTGCAAAGTACAGTATAATCACAGCCGGGATATTGATACAATCCATACATCTTGTTCAGATTTCCTCAGTTTTGTGTGTGTGTGTGTGTGTGTGTGTGTGTGTATTCAGTTCTATGCAATTTTATCTTATACATAGCTTTGTGTATCCAACCACCACAGTCAAGATGCAGAGTGTTTCTATCACAAGTGTCCTTTGTGTTGCCCTTTTGTGATCACACCAACTTCCCTGTCTTACTCTCTCTGCTTCCCCCCACCCCTAGCCCCTGGCAGCCACTAATCTGTTTTCCAGTTCTATAATGTCATTTCAAGACTATTATATAAATGGAATCATATAATGTATAACCTTTTGAGATTGTCTGTCTTCACTCAGCATAATTCCTGGAGATTCACTGAAGTTGTTACGTGTATCAGATTTGTTCACTTTTATTGCTGAGTACTATTACATGGTAGGGGAGTAACAAAATTTGTTTAACTATAACCATTTTTGACTGTTGCCTATGAAGAACATCTAGGTTGTTTTTAGTTTTGGCTAGTATGAATAAGCTTCTATGAACATTTGTGTACATGTTTTTGTGTGAACATAAATTTTCATTTCTCTGAGATAAATGCCTAAGAGTGCAAATGTTGGGTCATTTGGTAATTGCATGTTTTAGTTGAATAAGAAACTGCCTGTTTTCCAGAGAAGCTGTACCATTTTACATTCCCATCAGCAATGTATCCAGTGTTTTTAGGTATTTAGATGATAATTAAGCCAGATTTTGTGTATTACATTCCCATGCTCCATTTTTACTGTATTTGGATTTAAGTTTCTGAAGATCAGACATATATTAAATGTGGTTCTATTACAAAGATTTTAATATGAATTTAATTTTTAAAAATACATGTTAGACAGGGTTTGTAGATTCCTTCTGATTTGGTTTATCAGCCAGGAGTGTGAAAACTCCATTCGTTTTTTAGGCCACGGTGACAAAATTTTGTAAAATATTGAGATCCAGATATTGTCAGAAGCCATTGACTAAAATTTGCTCAAATTTATAATCAGCCCCTACCTACGTACAGATACTACATTTGTTTAGTAACACTGCCATCTAGTGCTGAGGAGCAGATAATACTGTCAAGCCTTAATAATAACTGAATTCCATTTCAGTTTCATAATTCACTTATTAAACTTCTTTTGGGACTGTTTGATTTTGTTTTTCTTCCTGTGATCAAGAATAATATCTGCCTAATAGTGTGCCCAATGCAATAACTAGTGAATCCTACTAGTTATTGTATATTGTATAGTAAATCCTGCTAAACCGAAATAGCGCTAAACATCAAGAACTGGGTTGAGGAAGAAGCTATGTAAAACCTCATCCAGTATATTGGAATTTTGTCTTGCACCATGTGGTGTTGCTGACTGAATGACAGACTAATGCTTGATCTAAGCAAAGCATTACAAATCTCACAATCCAGACAGGAGCACAGTGGTTCACACCTGTAATCACAGCACTTTGGGAAGCCAAGGCAGTATCACCTGAGGCCAGGAGTTTGAAACCAACTTGGGCAACATAGTGAGACCCCATCTCTACAAAAAATTTTTAAAGGTTAGCTGGTCATGGTGGCACATGCCTGTAGTCCTTGCTACTCGGGAGGCTGAGGTGAGAGGATCACTTGAGCCCAGGAGATCAAGGCTGCAGTGAACTGTAAAAGTTAAACAAAATTGCCATATGACCCAACAATTCCACTCCTGGGTCTATAACCAAAAGTATTGCAAGCAGGGATTCAGACAGGTACTTTTACAAGAATATTCATAACAGCACTATTTGCACTAGACAAAAGGTGGGAACAACTCAAGAACCCGAGTGTCCATCAATAGATGAATGGATAAAGAAAAATATACATATGATGGAATATTATTCCGCCATAACAGGAATGAAATTCTGATACATGCTACAACATGGATGAACCTTGAAAGCATTATGCTAAGAGAAATAAGCCAGTCACAAAGATAAATGTTGTATGATTCACTTGTATGAGATAACTAGAATAGGCAAATTGGCAAATTCATAAAAACAAAAAGTAAAACAGAGGTTACCAGGGACTTTGGGGGAAGGGAAGGGAGATAGAGAGTTATTTAATGGTTACAGAGTTTCTATTTGGGATGATGAAAAAGTTTTATAAATAGGTAGTAGTGATGGTTACACATCATGAATGTACTGAATTCCACTGAATTTTCCACTTAAATATGGTGAAAATGGTAAATTTTATGTATATTTTAGCACATTTTTTAAATGAGGGGGATGGATTATCTCTGTTCTATCAGTAGACATTTAATGATGCCAGGAACCCAAAAGTGAGCAAGTCACAGTGTTGAGCATGGGAAGTGGAACCCTTGCACTTGAGTACGGTTATGTGGCCTGCACAGAGAAGTCTGCCCCAAGGGAGAATTTGTTGTCTGTTTTGACTTACGTTGAGTGAGTTTGAAATGTTACCAGGGAGTTTTCAATAACTCCCAGAGTTGTCCTCGATGATTCCTTGCTTTGGGGAATGACAGGGTGGTTCATAATAGCATAGTCTTGGTTATCCCATCGGGTGTTCTTGTGGTGGTTGTTGCTTTGCATTATGGGGATATGATATTCCAAAAGGATTTGATACAATTTTAATATCCCAGCACATTATTTGGTGCTTATTAAAAAGCATCCAAACAGATTTATCATGATTGCTATTAAGACTCTATGTCTGGGAGGCCGAGACAGGAGGATTGCTTGAGCTGAGGAGTTCAAGACCAGCCTGAGCAAGAGCAAGACCCCATCTCTAGTAAAAATAGAAAGAAATTAGCTGGACAACTAAAAATATATAGAAAAAATTAGCCGGGCATGGTGGCAAATGCCTGTAGTCCCAGCTACTCGGGAGGCTGAGGCAGGAGGATCGCTTGAGCCCAGAAGTTTGAGGTTGCTGTGAACTACGCTGATGCCACAGCACTCTAGCCCGGGCAACAGAGCAAGACTCTGTCTCCAAAAAAAAAAAAATGAGAGACTATATGGTGTTATGTGAGAATAATAGTGAACTTCAATTTATTGAATGCATGTTGGGCACCATACATTATATCAAGAATTTAATTTTCACAACAGCTCTAGGTAATTGCCACAATTGTCCCTATTTTTCAGATGAAGAAATAAATAGAAGGATTATGTAAATTTCCCAGTTAACAGCTGAGAATTGAACCTAGGCATCTTTGATTTCAGACCCTACACTAATTTTTTCAGAAGTGAAAATGTGAGGAAATTAAACCATATAAAATCTTTAGTATCTTTTTTTTATATCTACAGTTTATAATTAGGTGTTGATGCTGCCTTCTATTTGAAGTGAGATTCTGAATCCAGAAAATCCTTTAAAGTGCTTGAGAGTGTTATGACAAGATAGTCTTATGAGTCTTACTATGATTAGTGGGGCCCCAAATTTGCCATTTGAGAATTTCCTCACTTAAACAAAGGCCTCTTGTCATATTAATTTGCTGAGATATATTATGTTAGCTTTTTAATATTAATAGAATTTCTTTTGTTGAATATTTTCAAAGACAAAATGGCTTGGTATGAAGCTATGATTTTTTTACATTGGGAGGTGTCTTCTGCCTCTTCCTCCGCAACAGTTATTTTGCACTGACTGCATTCTCCCCAGACCTGCCCTATTGCCTCTCACCTAGCAGACACCACCATCCTCACACCAGTGAGAAAATACAAAATGGCATTCTCTTAACTTTCCCTTAAATGCAGATTTCCCTGCATCCTCATTGGTGTTAGTTAGCCACCTCTCCCTGCCGTCTGACGTGAGTCCCTCCTTGACAAGGGTCCCCTATGCCCACACCTTAAGGGTGTGCTGCCAGTAAGCTCCCTCTCTCCTCAAGCTAACCTTTCACCTCTGGGAGATTTTTCGGGGAGAGCATCGTTGACCCTCTTCTGTGTACTCACTGGCTCTGTGGTACTGGCTGGTGGTGCCATTGCGTGGGCAGGCAAGCCCAGGAGAACGGAAGCAAGGATGAGAGAGATGAGAGAATAGGTGAGAAAGTCAGCCGCTGCCTGGGAGGACCTTGCTTTCTACTGTTGTCACTGTGAGCGCTAACATTAAACAGGCACTTCCTGTATGCTGGGTTCTGTACACTTCAGCCTCCCACCAGCCCTCTCTAGTTTACAGAGGAGCTGAGACCTAGGTTACACAGCTATAAAGAAGGAGAGGCAGCGGGCAGTGCTTCTCCAGACCCCCACCTACTGGTGGTCAGTAGGGCACTAAGACTTTATCCCTTCAATCTCCTGAGGGAATGCCATTACCCTCTTGACTTGTATTACCATTTTTGTGTTTTAATAACTTCCAAATCAGTACCTCTGAGTTCCAGATGTCCCAAGGAGACCTTAGATGTAATCACAACTGACCTCAGCTTCTCCCCTCTCTCTCAACCTAGGGGCTTTTCCTGGGCTTGTCTGCCCAAGCAACGTACCACCACCCAGTACCCAGATACCAGGGTATCTAATCAGTCTTTTTGTGGCCACCAAAGTGCACATCCTAAAATATAAAGCTTAATGGCTCATTCCCTGAACGTGTCCCCATTGCCCTGTGGATAAAGTCCAGATCCCTTAATGTGTCTCAGACACTCTGCAGTCTGGCCAGTGCTTCTCTCTTCCCTTCATCACCCCTCCTCCTACCACACCTCTGACCCAGCCCTGCTGAAGTACTTGCAGCTCTCAGAGTGGCTGTGCTCTCCAGCCGGCTCACCTCCGCCCTCCCCTCTTAGCATCCTCTTTCTGGGTACCCATGGCGCCCTGCAGCTCTGTCCTGGGGAGCCCTTATCACCAATTGTCCTTGCCTCTTTTCCCCACCTCACAATCACAGCACAATGTTTGGCACCTGCTATACTCAATAATTATTTGTCAAGTGGATGAAACAAATATTTGCCTGGAAAAAAACTGGGTTTGTTTTCCTGTAGAAATGTAATCATACCATAGTGCTATCACTATTATACTTCAAATGCAAGGACCTTATAGTCTTTCTGAGGCCCTGAAGATTATATTATTAGTGAATTAATTTTTTTAGCATAAACATATGTATATACACATATATATAAACAACTAAGTGGTTCACACATTTTAGGAATAAAACCGTAAGTTGAGGCTTCCTCTGTTTTCAAAGCACTTATGTGTGCCTCCCATTAGAATGTAAGCTGTCTGCTGAGCGCAGTGGCTCATGCCTGTAATCCTAGCACTCTGGGAGACCAAGGCAGGAGGATCACTTGAGGTCAACAGTTCGAGACCAGCCTGAGCAAGAGCAAGACCCTGTCTCTACTAAAAATAGAAAAAATTAGCCGGGCGTGATGGTGCGCACCTATAGTCCCAGCTCCTCAGGAGGCTGAGGCAGGAGGATTGCTTGAGCCCAGGAGTTTTCAGGTTGCTATGAGCTATGATGACATTGCAGCACTCTAGCCCAGGCGACAGAGTGAGACTCTGTCTCAAAAAAAAAAAATAGAAGAAGAAGAAGACTGTAAGCTCTGTCACTCCTTGTTTTGCCTCTTGGGCTCAGATTAGAGCAGGACCTGGCATCCTCTGAGTCCTCAGGAAGTAAAGATTATTGAATATGGCAATACTGCTTGAAGGTGCAGGATAGCATGAATATTTTTCCTTTGAATAGTTGCAATGGTGTCAATAAGCCAATTTACTAAAATACGTAAATTTAAACTTTTCAGGCTTATATGCTTCACTTTTTCTTAAGGGTTCTATGATTGGTGGATAAGGAAGGGGAATGGCCTGCTATTAAATGGTTAAAATTATTTTCTGGTATTTGAGACCCAATCCCTGAGATGTAGTGCCTAGCTTTTTGTCAAGAACAGTGAAAATAAAGGTGGGAGTCATTTGATTAGCATTTGGTCACTGTATTCTCTGATGTCAATCCCCTGTGTGTTACTGACATGGGGCCATTAGGCACAATAATAAGGTTATTTCCCCTTCACCGTATATTCATTTGGCAAGAAAAAAAGGTGAATTGTAACACTATTGCCCAGAGTCCCTAAAAATTTGAATTTTATTACTAGTACAGATTTCCATCCACAAACTTGGGGAAACTACATGTACCTTGGCCTTAACCCCTAGCACATCTTCAGTTTTTCCATTTTTTTATTTTCTGACTCTGTCCATCTTTGCTTCTGCAGACTCCTTTGGTTGATGGAAAAAATGTTTAGTTGCACTGATACGGAAGAGATTTCTTTCACTGAGGGGTTTGATTTGTTTTTCAGTCTGCTCCATCTGGACAGAAACATCTGACTGTGGAAGAGTTATTTGGAACCTCTTTGCCAAAGGAACAGCCAACACTTGTGGGTCTGGATTCAGAAGAAGTGGAGAGGCTGCCAGGAGATGCCTCCCAGAAAGAGCCCAGCTCGTTCCTGCCATTTCCCTTTGAGCAGTCAGGTGGAGCCCCTCAATCAGAAAACCTGGGTGTCCTTTCTGCTGCCCACCACTCAGTCCAAGCCGAAGTCACCACCCCGGTGCTAATCACTCCAGCCGCCATTACGCAAACTAGTGAAAAGCATGCCCCAAGCTACACAATCCCTTCGAGCCCTGTGCTCAGTCCCACTCTGCCAGCTGAAGCTCCTGCTGCACAGGTTCCCCCTAGCTTACCTCGAAACAGCACCATGATGCAAGCCGTGAAGACCACACCTAGACAGAGGTCTCCACTCCTGAACCAGCCAGTCCCTGATCTAAGCCACGCCAGTCTGATTGCTAACCAGAGCCCCTTCAGAGCCCCACTGAGCATGACGAACACAGCTGGCACATCCCTCCCAAGCGTTGATCTTCTCCAGAAACTCAGGTTGACCCCACAGCATGACCAAATACAGACACAGCCACTTGGGAAAGGTGCAGCGGTACCCAGCTTTTCTTCAGCATCTGGCCAACTGGCCACACCTGAGAGCTTCATAGAGCCTCCCTCTAAGACAGCAGCAGCAAGAGCAGCGGCCTCAGCCTCCCTGAGCAACATGGTGCTTGCTCCCTTTCAGGTAGTGGCGGGAGGGTGGGAGTGGGTGGGGTGGGTAACTATCATTGGATGGGATGAAACTACAAAGACCAAAGACCTTGGTCTTAACTGACATGAGACAGATAATTTTAAAGAGTTATTTCTTTAAAGTTTGTCAGGGGCTAGGGGTCAGGGGAGGCAAGAATCCCTATAGCAAACTACTAAATAATTGGTTAATGGTGGTGTAGCTCAATTCCACTTCCCAAAATTATTTCAACTGATAAAATTGAAGAAATTGTATTTGTGTTTTCTTATCTGGATATGCAGCCATTTTAGGGTTGTTTTTTTTTTTTGTTTGTTTTTGCCTGACAATTCCAGGAGTCCTCATTTGACTCAGGACCATAGATCCAAATTATTCCAAGCTTAGTTCCTTTCCCAGCTCCCTCAGTACTCTCCTTGAGTGCCTGCTTTGTGCCATGTACTCTGTGGTGCTATTAGAACATCCCAGATTTGGAGGTGTGAAGTCAAATAAAGCTTCCTAATGAAGCTGACGTTTCAGCTGAGATCTAGCAACTCAGCGGAAGTTAACCAGACCTTTCCTAGAAGTGGAAAGAGTGTTTGAGGCAAGGAGAATAGCATGTGCAGTGGCCTGGATATATGAACAGGCATTTGGTGAACTTAAAGAAACGTAGTGTGGCTGGATTAAGAAACCATGTGAAGAAAGTTGGAGGAGCCAGTATTGGAAGATGAAGAAGACTTTGTAAATTGTGTTAAGGAGTTTGAGTTTTGTTCTCAGAGCCCTGGAAGTCTTCGAAGGGCTTTGGGCAAAGAGTGATGTGCTGAGAAGGAAAAGACAGGAGTAGGACCAGTCACCCAAGTTTGAACTGGTAGGGCCTTGAATTTGGGAATGTGGACGGGTGGAGATATCTCATCAGTGGGACTTAGTGGTAGATTTGGTATAGAAGGTAAAGAAGAGTTTGTGCCTCCCAGTAATTCATAAAGTTGTTGAGTTTACGAAAGAGAAAATCAATTCAGGGTCCTAGTGACTAGTGTAAAATCACAGAACTGAAAGGAGGTAGACATTAAAACAGTATTGGATGCTGCTCAGGATTTCAGTCGCATGCCCTTTAACAATAATAATAATAATAATCCTCAGTCTTAACATTTTACCAAATAATATCGTATAGAAGAGCCCATCATAATTATTATGCATTATCCCATTATAGTTAATGGGATATTTTATTCCATTCCTTTGAAATCTTATTCCAAAAGAGAGGAAGCTTAGTATCTTGGTCACATCATTAGGCTGTCATTCTTGGGTCATTTCTACTGAGGTTCTCTTCAGTATAAAAAGGGGAGAGAATATTCTGTTCAACAGAGAGGTATCATACCCCTGAAATGGGCCTGCTGCCACTGTCTCCGTTGCTCTGGAAGTGTAACTAGCAATCTTGAATGCTGCCCTCTCCAGACTCTGGCCTCTGGGACAGCATCCATTCCAACCTGCCTCCTGGCAGGGGATGCTTACATGCATGAAAATTTTTATTTACCTGGCAGTGGCCAATTTTAGGACCTGGGACTTTCTTAAGTCCTAATGTATTTGCTCTACAAGAAGAAGTTCTTTCTCACCAATGAGTAAGGACAGCATTGAGCATGTAGAAGGTACCTCTGTGGGAAGGCTATTTAGTGCCAAGTTTAAATCACCTTATCCAGAGGTATCTACTTCCTAGATCTCTCATCTCTACAGACTCAGCAGCAAAAATATGCCTGGGCCTGTCCCTGGCTCTTATAAGAGATACAGGTTTCAGCTTTTTTTTACAGACGCATTAAAAGCCTTACAGGCACCCCTTTTCCCAGGAGAGCTAAAGAGAAGAGGCAGTCCAGGAGCCCTCATCGTGCAGCCGGTCATTGGTTGCATTGTCACAAGCTCCTGTCAGCACCGTTCCCTATTGCTAACCTAGATTTTTCACCAGTAACCAGGAAATCTTCTTAGTAGAAACTTGATACATCTGTTCATCTTTTCTTTTTAAACATTTCAGTCTATGCAGCAAAACCAGGATCCTGAAGTATTTGTCCAGCCTAAGATGTTATCCACTGCCATCCCGGTAAGGACTCCCTTTTTCTGAAGAACACATTATGTATTTTTAAGTTCTTCTGTTGGGCGTGGAGTAAAATGTTGTCACCTTAGTGAAAAGTTTTAGCTTTCGAGCTGAGGCCCATCTTAGATGCCCCTCCTAAGCTGGGCTGTCCTGCCCTGTCAGACAGAGTTAATTGCTCTCCTTCTAGAGGTCTCGTGTCGTCTCTGTATGGCGGTCTTCCCTTGCTGTGTGTATAGAGGGCAGCGTCACAGGCTGGGCCCTCACTCAGTGTTTGTGAGTGGGTAACTGCCGAGAGTGTATCAGCCTGATTTCTCCCATCTAAGTACTAACCAGGCCCAACCCTGCTTACCTTCCAAGATCAGACAATATCGAGCACTTTCAGGGTGGTTTGGCCACAGACAAGCCTGATTTCTATAAGCGCTGGACTACCTATGGTGTCCCAGGGAGCAGAGCCACTACTCTGCTACGATCCTCTCATTTCCCACTCCTCTGACACCTAAACCTCCCAGGCCTGCATATTCTGTCCCTTGTTTATCCTCCCTTGCCTCATTTTTTACATGTTGTCCCCACTCTCCATCACCCACCAACCTTGAAATACACAATCTTTTTTCAGTTCCTTAAATGTCACATTCCTGTTTGCCATTGAGCCTTTATTTAAATTTTCTAGTCTCAGAATTTAAATTAAAGCTAGCTTCTTTTTGAGACAAAGTCTCACTCTGTCACCCTGGCTAGAGTGCAGTAGCATCATCATAGCTCACAGCAACCTCAAACTCCTGGGCTCAAGTGATCCTCCTGCCTCAGCCTCCGAAGTAGCTGGGACTACAGGCATGCACCACCACACCCAGCTAATTTTTCTATTTTTTATAGAGACAAAGTCTCCTTTTGCTCAGGCTGGTCTTGAACTCCTGACCTCAAGCTATCTTCCTGCCTCAGGCTCCCAGAGTGCTAGGATTACAGGCATGAGCTACCATACCCAGCCTAAAGGCCCCTTCTGACTGGCCGTGTTAAACAGTCTTTTCTGCAGTTTGTCCTGCTTGTGGTGATCAGCAGGAGCTCTCAGCCTGGTTTGGCACCAAAAAAATGAGCTAAATGGCCCAGATACCAGAACTACACCCTTAAAATTGTGGCATGCTCTTTACTATTTGTGAATGAGAAGGTGACATATAGGAGAAAGAGAAATGTAGATTCCTACTGATTATAGCAAATGTGAGAATTATTTTAAATGCTGATTATTACTATTATAGTTTAGTATATTCATAATGTTAGCTATAATTAGCCTAGAAGCACATCTGAATGGGAGAGGGTGGTCTATATTAGCCTTATTTTTAAGAAATTTTGTTGGGGCCTGTGCAGTGGCTCACGCCTGTAATCCTAGCACTCTGGGAGGCTGAGGCAGGTGGATCGTTTGAGCTCAGGAATTCAAGACCAGCCTGAGCAAGAGCAAGACCCCGTCTCTACTAAAAATGAAAAGAAAATTAGCTGGACAACGAAAAATATATAGAAAAAATTAGCCAGGCATGGTGGCACATGCCTGTAGTCCCAGCTACTCGGGAGGCTGAGGCAGAAGGATTGCTTGAGCCCAGGAGTTTGAGGTTGCTGTGAGCTAGGTTGATGTCACAGCACTCTAGCCCAGACAACAAAGTGAGACTCTATCTCAAAAAAAAAAAAAAAAGGAATTTTGTCTTTGATACCTATAATGGTATCAAAGCTAATGAATAGATTGAACATAACTGGATTTTTAAATTCTTTTTTATTACAATATAATTTTAATGAGTCTTGACACATATATGTAATATCCCTTGGGTAACCACCAACTCAATCAATATGTAACATTTCCATCATCCCAGAAAGTTCCCTCATGTCCTCTTCATTTCCCCTCCTCCTCCAACCCCCACAAAAAAAACTTTGCCTTTTTAATTTATCGTAAGATTGTTTTTTTTTTTCTTTTTTTAATTTTTTTTTTTTTAGGGCTAGACAGGTAAAGCAGTGGAAGTGGAGAAGGAACAAAGCAATGTAGGATCATTCTTACTGTGTATTCTATGCTGTTATATCATATTCACCTTCTGTGGTGATTGGACTTGGCTTCCCGTAGTAATTCTAGGGCATTCTTAAATGGGCTCTTCATGCTTTAGCAAACAGAAACGTCATGACCAGGTATAAAATGTTCAAATGCTTCTACTGAGTGTTCGCCTGAACCCAGAATGGTTCACATTTGTCTCTGTGCTCCAGCTTCACACCATTTATGCCTCTTATCAGAGGTTGCCTGCTCTGGGCCGG
The DNA here is from genome assembly GCA_963575035.1 of Avahi laniger. Lineage (NCBI taxonomy): Eukaryota > Metazoa > Chordata > Mammalia > Primates > Indriidae > Avahi > Avahi laniger. The sequence goes on along the minus strand of CAUYSK010123017.1, from coordinate 14,603 downwards.
GTGCTGGCTTCTGCACCTGGGTGCAGGATGACTGTTGTTCCCCTGGCAGGTTGCAGGCCCCTCACTGGTTACTGCAGCGACCACCGCAGTGTCTTCAGTCCTGCTGTCTCCAAGTGTTTTCCAGCAGACATTTACAAGGTCCTCAGATCTTGAGAGGAAAGCAAGCTCCCCTTCTCCTCTAACCATTGGAACACCAGAAAATCAGAGAAAGCCTTCCATTGTTCTCAGCAAGTCTCAGCTCCAGGATACATTAATACATCTAATAAAGGTAAGTAGGATATCAATTTAGTCTTTGATTTTTCAGTCTTTAATAAAAGAAAACAAATTGTATAAGTTCTTCCTACTAAATCAGTTCATAAAGTAAATTCAAAGACTAGCTGTGAGTAATGTTTCTCTCTTCTTGAGCATGTACTCCTTCCTGATGGAGAACTATCTGAGTGAATTCCAGTATATTAATTATTGTCTCTAGGTGGTGGGATTATTTGGGTAATTGGTCAGTAGCCATACAAATTACTTATAATTTTTGTAAGCTATTATCAAGGAAGTAAGTTCTGATGAGGTAAATGTAACATTTTGTGTTCTTAACCTTTATCATCTCTTCTAGAATGATTCCAGCTTCCTCAGTACACTTCATGAAGTCTACTTGCAGGTTCTAACCAAGAACAAAGACAACCACAACCTATGATGGGAGCGGATGAGGCATATGTCAACCTCAAAAACAAATAGGCTTCATCATGGAAACTTCTAAACAGAACATTGAGTTTTGAGAATCCTGAAATCAAGCCTATGAGAAAGAGACTCATTCCATAAGAATGTTTTCCAAGTAACATTCTCAGTGATAATGGAGGTTTCACTGTGAAGCATCACCAGCAGACCTTTGTTTTGACAAAAAAAAAGAAAAAAAAGATCATTGTGTTGATTTATGTGGGTGTTTTCATCAGCTGTAAGCAAGTGTGTGAAATAAGGAGTCTTTCAGCTTGCTTTCACTGTCAAGGACGTAGGGAGGAGTAGTCACCAGCTTTACTGCAGCCACAGTTCAGCCCAGCCCACACCCCTTCCCCCAGCCCTGCCCCTGGAAACTTGGGCATTGGGCTGATAGCTAAGTTCTGAACAGAGTAGAAGTCAGCTCTGCAAAGTAGCTTTTGAAAATCAGACTTTTAAGGATCAGAGTTTAAGTAAATTAGGAATTATTTGTTCAAGTGAAGTATATTTCTCATGAATGCCCCATTTGGGCCTTTAAAGTTCTGAAATTTCTTAATAGCATTTTGTTTTTAGGTGTCCCCAGTCCTGCCTTGCAGGGGCTCCCAGTGCAGCATTAACATTTGAGCCAGGGTGCTGGCTGACTCCAATGGTGGGGGAACAGGCATGGCACACCTTTGAAGCAAAGGCGGGGGCTGGTAACACCCAAATCCTATCAAATCATCATGATCAGTTAAACTCTCCAGTGATTTTGAAAATGTTTGTGCGTGAAGCACAGCTTTATTTTCCTTTTCTGTCTAAACACGGTTAAAAATCACTGTTGATTGTTTTCCTTAACACTTAGACAAAAGGACCAGTGAACCATCTGTCTAAGCCATCCTGGTTCCATTCCTTGAGTGTACCGAGAATAGTTTTAAAGCTATGCAGAAAAGGGAGCTGTTATTCACACTGCCCTTACTTTGTTGTAGAATATGGAGTTGAAAAGAAAGTATGAGATTCAGAACTTTACCAATATATTCCTAGGCTGTGAGTATTTTCCCAGCCCAAAGTGTGAAAATATGTAAAGATGCTTTGTTATGCTGCTATTGATCTGCCATGATTTGTATTTATTCTTTTATGGCATGTAATGGTGTTTAGTAATATTTTAATGTAGATTTGATTTATTTCAGCAATAGTAATTTTAAGATATTCTTTGAATGAAAGTGTCTTTGTTTCTATAATACAGGTCATTTTGTAGTATTTAACCAATTAAGATGCACTGCTTACTTTTCTGAGCACTATTTAATGATGGGGTAAAAACCCAATTGGCTCAACCAGCTAGCATAAGGATTAGCTGTGAATAATGCTGACAGATGTGATGGTTCCTCGGGAACAATCATTTAAGCTTTAATGGTAACTCAATCGTAAGTCTATAGATTTTTTTTTTCTAGCTGAAATTTTAGAAATTTATTTGTGAATTATATACTTGTTTTAGCTGGTCTTAGTTTTTTAGCATAAAGAATACTTTGATTGGCTTTTGTTAATCTAAACATGCTTCCTGGACAACATTTCTGCTTCTCCATTAAGTGTCTTCTATTGCTATCTACCTAGTTATGTGTGAATTGTGCAGAATTCAGGGAAGCTTTTAAGTTTTCATGCTCAGTTAGGAATAGTTTGTTTTCAAAGATAGTATGTAAATTCAGCAACCAAAAATGAATTGCTTGTACATCATATGGGAAACAGAAAGTTAGAGTAAGAAACAATGTCACTGACACTAGGAGGTGGTGTCCAGGGAGCCACGTGACTGGTCTCATGAAATGGATGTGCCAGTAGATTTGATCACATCCCAAGTGTAGTCTCAGTAGGCTTTGGTAAATGACGAATTAAGGGATTTCTGTTATAATGGAAATTTGAATTTAAATGATGCTTTTGAGTATGTGTAATATTATGAGAGGTTTAAGAGAGAATATCCTAAAGAGAGTCTGTAATCCAATCTGTTAATGTTCACCTTTTAATGCTAGGAATGAATATGATAGTAAAGAGGATCTATGATAAGGCTTCCCTAGTGTGAGAGTAAACTTTTAAGTGCCCAAGTCGTGGAGACTTGAAAAGAGTAAACCTGTTTCAACTCCCAAATTTATATATTCAAAGCATTTACTTAAAATTCAGAAGCCAGAAGTTCACAGTCATGATTGCCAGGAAGTTTGGGCCAAAATGTGTCCACAGAGAAGCCAGGCCAAGCCTGGATGGTTGCGGTTGGATGACCCTGGCCGAAAAGTCACAGTTCAGTTGCCTTATTCCTCGTTCAGGCTTACTACCCAGAACCTCGTGCTAGCTTAGGTTGCATGTTTACATTGCTGCAACGTCTTTACTGGAAGCTTAGTTGAATCACAGTGGACACCAAGATGGAGCCACTTCTTGCTAGGTTTTGCAGAGCCCCAGGAGGCCTGCATTTAAACCGCTCTGTCCATCTGTGTGCCTACCCCTACCCCCAGGGTCCAAGTGTAGGCTCAGAGGAGCAGCCCAGAGCTTGGAAGAGAGGTGTGTCTGGGGTGTCACTGGTGAGTGGCGTTGCTCTTCTTGTTGTAGTTAATGTGATGTCTTTGAATGGACTCTCACACCTCCCAGACAGCCTCGTTCCTTTAAGGCAGAAGCTCCTCTTCCTTGCACATCTCTCCTAGGATTTGTGAGACGTGAGAGTTGGCCTACTTGACTTTGGATTCTGAGTTTGCAGGTGACTGTCAGTGTCGGGAGAAGCATTTCATGCTGTCTGTATGTGGAACGCCCACAGCTTACCTTCAGAGGCTTCGGTGTAGCCATCAGAGACTGGTGTTTTGTTAAGAACCCAAGTCAACCTGGGTCCTTCTCTACAGGAGGATGCACAGGCTTAGTTTAGAGTATGTCTGGCCCAATTTTGCATGTCAAGCATTTTTTCATTTTCTGGCCTGTGTCTTCTTGTAGAAATTATAAACCCCATCAAATCCACTACTAGGTAAATATTTTTAAACCATGTAGCTTTATTACTCTCCTCCCCCAAAGAATGTAGTTTGAAATTTTCTCATTTTGGTAGTAGAGGCCCTAACTGCCATTGTGTTACTAATAATGCAACATGAAATTGAAGGTGCCTAACTGCTTAAAAAACAAAATCAGCCATCATACTGTAACTGAGAGGAATGAGAGGTGGCATAGACACGAGTGGGCTCAGCCCGCGTGACTGAAGAGACTGAGGAATCACAGGGTGCGAGGCCTGCGTCCTTGCTGCACATTTGCTGCAGAGCACGTGTTCTTTCTTGCCTACCTTCGGTTTTCTTCAGCTGTGTTCAGTGTACCTTCTGGAACCAGCAGAGCCCTGTGTTTTCAAGTGTGTATCATGTCGAGATGTAAACAATGTCAAGCAACTTATATATACTAGGCTTTTTTAACGCTGTGCTTGAAAACAATTCCCTGAGTGGGCCGGGGCCTCAAAAGAGCCTGTTTTTCAGCAAATTCAGCAGGAGAGATGTGTGCAATGTTTCACTCAGTTTTGTATTTGACATCTTCATTTAAAATGCTAAGATGCAATATCATTCACTTTGAAGTGGGGAAAATGCAAAATTGTGTTTCCCTTTTATCTGTGTGATTCCTTAAGAAATGTGTTTTTAAAATATGTGTTCTAAATGGTTTTTTATTCTGTATTACTGCTTTGGCCATGTGGCTCTCATGACTTTCATTGTACCAGATTCTCAGCTCCCTGAAATGTGGGGATGAGAAGCTCTGGAATTACAGCAAAATTTTTGTTCCATAAGCGCAATACTGCATCATTAACATTTTTAATGGTATGGATTTTATACCATCTGTGTATGTTTGCAAATATTAAGTTATTACATGTTTTAAAATGAGCGTTTTTCATCCTAAATTTTATATGTTTGCAAATATATTTTTTTAATAAAATTTCAAAACCAAGTTTTAGCACCTATTAAATTTTAATTGTGTTTTTATTTAATTTATAGAAATAGGAACTTTTAAATGAACTGCTGTACTTTGCCAGGGCCCCATACTGGAGATGGGGTGCGGTGAGGGAACAAAACCAACAAAGAAAATCCTCATCCACCTGTTTCCAGCCTGTAGAGTCAGCGTTCTCCGAGAAATAGAACCAATAGAAATATAGATAGAGCCGTGCGCCGTATAATGATGTTTTGATCAACAACAGACCGCATATATGACAGTGGTCCTATAAGATTATAATATGGTGTTTTCACTGTACCTTTTCTATATTTAGATACACAAATACTTTCCCATTGTGTTACAGTTGCCTACAGTATCAGTTACAGTAACATGCTGTCCAGGTTTGTAGCCTGGGAGCCATAGGGTAGGTGTGTAGTAGGCTGTGCCCTCTGGGTCTGTGTAAGCACACTCTGGGATGTTCGCACAATGAAACTGCCCAAGGATGCATTTCTCAGATCCCCACCGGTAAGCAACGCAGGACGATGTAGATACAGATATAGCAGTCTCCCGCTTATCCAAAGTTTCCCTTTCCACGGTTTCAGTTACCTGTAGTCAACCAAGGTCCAAAAATACCAGATGGAAAACCCCAGAAATGAACAATTCATAAGTTTTAAGTTGTATGCTGTTCTCAGTAGCATGATGAAATCTCTCACTGTCCTGCCCCAGCCGTGAATCATCCCTTTGTCCAGTGTATCCATGGTACCCGCCCTTCGAGCATTTAGTAGCCATCTCAGTTATCAGATCAACTGCCAAGGTGTCATAGTAGTGTTCAAGTCACCCTTGGTTTATTTATTTAATAGTGGCCCCAAAGTACTGGAGTAATGAGGCTGTAAAGTGCTTCCTTGAAGTGAAAAGGCAAAAGAAAGTTCTTGACCTAATAAGAAAAGGAAAAAAGTGTGTGCTGAAGTAGCTAAGATGAACAGTAAGAACAAATCTATCCAATTGTGAAGAAGGAAAAAGAAACGTGCTAGTTTTGCTATTGCATCTTAAACTGTGACAGTTATGGCCACAGTTCATAAGTACTTAGTTAAGATGGAAAAGGCATGAAATTTGTGGGTGGAAGACACGAACGGAAAATGTGTTCTGATTGAAGGCAACGTGTTGCACCAGAAAGCCCTGCGTCTATACCAAGTCTTCAGCAAGGGCTCCCCTGAAAGCAGTGACACCACGCCATTTACTGCAAGTACGGGACGGTTACAGATTCAGGAATACAGGTCGTAGCCCAACACTTGTCACAATGCTCGTGTCGTTCACCTCAGTTCATCTCATCACGTAGGCATTGTGCCACCTCACGTCGTCACAGGAAGGGTGAGTACAGTACACGAAGATTTTGAGAGAGACCACATAACTTTAATATAGTATAATTGTTCTATTTTATTGTTAGTTATTGTTATTAATCTCTTGCTGTGCCTAATTTATAAATTAAAGTTTATCATAGTTATGTATGTATAGGGAAAAACATAGCATATGTAGAGTTCAGTATTATCTGAAGTTTCAGACATCACTAGGGATCTTGGAACATATCCCCTGCAGATAAGGGAGGACTGCTCTATATAAGAAGAGATTTATTGCAAGATACTGGCTCACATGATTATGGAGGCTAAGAAGTCCCACTATCTGTCATCTGCAAGCTGGAGACCCACAAAATCTAGAGATACAGATTCCAGACCAGGTCTGAAGGCTGGAGAACTGATGTCTCAGCTCAAGCACTCAAATAAAAATTTATTTTTATTTATTTTTCATAGGTGGGGTCTTGCTGTGCTGCCCAAGCTGCCTCAGCCTCCTGAGCTGTGACTACAGGTGTGAGCCACCTTGCCTGGCTCAGGCACAGTCAATTCAACCTCCCTCCTCCTCTGTGCTCTGTCCAGGCCCTCAACAGATGGGATGATGCCCACCCGCACTGGGGAGGGCAGATCTGCTTTACTCAGCCTACCGATTCAAATGCTAATCTCTTCCAGACACACCAAGAAATAATGTCAACCAGCTATCTAGGCATCCTGTGGCTCAGTCAAGTTGACACATAAAATTAATCATCACACAGCCTATTCCCAGCCAGCTGGATCATAGGCACCACGGATTCTTAAGTCTGAAGCCTCTGAGTACTGGAGCCTGTTAAATACTTCGTTCCAAGTAGCTGTCCATTATAACTCATATGAGTGGACACCTAAAAAACTTCATTTACTCCACCAAATTTTCCCAGAGAGAGGACACAATTCTAATCATGGCCAAAAACAGGGTTTTTTTTTATTTTTGGAGACGAGTCTCACTCCATCAACCCTGGCTAAAGTGCCGTGGTGTCATCATAGCTCACGGCAACCTCCAACTCCTGGGCTCAAGCGATCCTCCTGCCTCAGCCTCCTGAGTAGCTGGGACTACAAGCACAGGCCACCATGCCTGGCTAATTTTTCTATTTTTAGTAGAGACCAAGGTCTCACTCTTGCTCAGGCTGGTCTCTAATTGCTGATTGCTCTAACGAGCAATCCTCTTGCCTCGGCCTCCCAGAGTGCTAGCATTATAGGCGTGAGCCAGCACACCTGGCCACAAAAACACTTTTATTGGAGAGTTTACAGCCAGGATCATTTCCCAAATTCACTCAGTTCATGAATATTGAGCTCTTATGATGTGCCAACATCTAGGATGATAAGGAAGGAAAGAAGAAGGGAGAGATGGAAGGAAGAAAAACATGATCATTATGGAACATAAAAGTTTAAAGAAAAAAAGTTTAATTATACATCTCCCTAATAATCATTGTTATCACATAATATGTAATCATTGTTTATGATTTAGTATAAATTCTTCCTAAAATGTTTGCTATACCTGCCTGCCTTAGAGCTAACTCTTGCCTTATGACTGTTTTACACACACATGCCCGGTCATCATGAATGCTGCATGCTCGTTCAGCAGGTAAGAATTACTGGCCCATTGTTTTCCTGATCTTCACAATAACCCATTTTAGGGAGAAGGACGTTGAGGCTGAGAGTGGGTGAGGATGTGCCAAAGGTTGCATATTAAGCAGAGGCGGGTCAGGACCTGCAGCCAAGCAGACTGGAGAGCTGGTCTGCAATTCCTCTTTTGACTCTGTTGCCTCCATGATAAAATATCCTAGACTATTTTTATAATTTCTTAGGTCATTCATGTCCCCTCTGTTTGTTAAAAGCTGGAGTGGTCTGCTTCTCACCTGCCAAGACCTAGCAAGCCAGGTAACCAGGTTCATTGGAATTTTGAGAAACACTAACGAATGTAGGTCCTGAATAAGAGCTGTAGAGGCCAGACATGGTGGCTCACGTCTGTAATCCTAGCACTCTGGGAGGCCGAGGCGGGAGGATCATTTAAGCTCAGGAGTTCAAGACCAGCCTGAGCAAGAGCAAGACCCTGTCTCTACTAAAAATAGAAAGAAATTAGCTGGACAACTAAAAATACACAGAAAAAAATTAGCCGGGCATGGTGGCGCGTGCCTGTAGTCCCAGCTACTTGGGAGGCTGAGGCAGAAGGATCACTTGAGCCCAGGAGTTTGAGTTGCTGTGAGCTAGGCTGACGCCACGGCACTCACTCTAGCCAGGGCAACAGAGTGAGATTCTGTCTCAAAAAAAAAAAAAAAAGAGCTGTAGAGTTTTCTCTTTAAAATGAAATGGATGGGGTTTGAGGTTTCTTGGTTGTCGGTAATGATATTTTCCCCACTGTTTACGGATCCCGGTTTATAGATTAGATGTTGCTATAAAAATTTGATCTTTGAATAAGGGGTGTATGAATAAGAGATTGTTGAGGCTTCTGAGAATCAGTGTTTGTCTCAGAGCTGTCAGGAACCAGCCAGTCCCTGCTACTGGAGGAGGAGCTGGAAAGCGGGCAGCCTTGTTGTCACCGTGCAGGACGCACACCTGCAGACGAGGGGGGCGGGAGCAGCAGCGAGAGGCAGTCACTGAGTCGAGCATAGTCCCATGTGTCACACAGTGCGAACTGGCTACCTGTTACATGTAACACGAAGAGTCCTAATTCAAGATTATAGCCTCTTAGCATCTGCTGAATGGCGTTGCGGGTGAGAAGACAGCTGCCAGCTCACAGACATATAGGGAAGCCATGGAAGCCTGTGCTGTCCAGACAGTGGGGAGCGGACTGGGCTCCCAGCCCACGAGAGCCCTGCACACCTTACTCACGTCTCTTGAGGTTCACCGGGCTAAATTAGCCAGCAGTAAAGGGGGCCAGTGAGAGATTTCTTATAACTCACCAAGGCAGAATGGTTTGAAAAGGGGTGATGCAAAGTCAGTGTGACAGTCATGTCGTGTTCAACAAACACTGGCTTCAGGTGAGTCTGAAGAAATTCAAGTGCAATTCCACAAGCAATCACGAGTGACATTTGTCATATGCTCAGGCTTTGTGCCCATTCTCGTTTAACCCTCTCCATGCCCTGGGAGATGCTTATTCAGGGTGCAGCCTCAGGAAAGGGCCCCAGCACACATACACACAACGCCTTCCTGTAACTCCCAGGAAGGGACGGGGGCACCGGCTGTGGCAGGACTGACGTCAGTCCATTATTCTGAGAAGGGCCCCAGATGGCCCACAGGCCCAGTATGTGGAGCCAGGAGGGAAGCCACAGTCCATAGGAACTGCCGTTTCCTTACGGTTCCCTGTCTCTCCAGGATGGTGGGGCTGGCGCTGCCTGAGGCCGGGAAAGGCTCTAGGAGACACCGTCAGCAAGCCCCCCCCATTTTCAGAGTGTCAGCAACAGTGTCCTAGCTTCCAAAGTACGTGCAAAGCCTGGACTCCTACACATTTTTGCAACACAATCCCCATTTTGCCATTTCTCTTCTGTGTCCCTGCTTCTAGAGATTGCCCCTCCCAGGCCAGCAGGCTTTTCCAGAATAGAGCCGGCCAACACCCTCTCTCCATGCCACTGGCACTGGGAGGTTTCCCTGACTTCTCTTTGGCCCCCCAGGCCCTCTGGATGGAAAGGGGACTCTGGCAGGGGTGTGTGGGCAGTACTCCCTGTTTAACTGCACCAGAGGCCTCGAACCCACTGGACACTTTGCCCCTCCCTTTTTATTTTTGTTTTTAAGTCAGAGTCTCTGTCACCCAGGCTAGAGTGTGGTGACATCACCCTAGCTCACGGCAGCCCAAACTCCTGGGCTCAAGTGATCCTCCTGCCTCAGCCTCCCAAGTAGCTGGGACTACAGGCATGCGCCACCACACCCAGCTAATTTTTCTAGTTTTTGTAGAGACAATGTCTCACTATGTTGCTCAGCTGGTCTCAAACTCCTGGCCTCAAGCAATCTTCCCACCTCGGACTCCAAAAGTGCTAGGATTACAGGTGTGAGCCACTGCGCCTGGCCCTTGCCCCCTTTTTGAACAAAGATTTTGTCATTCTCGCTTTACTATCCTGCCTTGGAATTCATAGAGAATATAACCAATGGCTACACACACAATTTAAAATAATACAATAAAAGTGATAGAAAGGAGGAATTTTAAAGCAATAATAATGAAACATTCCATATTAAACATGTAAATGCTTGGGCATAGCTACACCTCTCTCCACCTCACTAAAAAGCTTGCTCCTATCCCAGGTAGAATCTGCCCAGGGCCCAACACACCTGGGGGTCTGCATCCCCCCACCTGCCGTCGCCCCCAGCCCAGCTCTCATCGGCTCATCGCCCAAGATGGTGGAGTTACTAATTAATGCTCCCAGTGGACTTTGGAGTGTCTAAATGATGGCCTGGCGGTACAGCACTTTGATCACCCAGCATCTCCCGGGCTGTGTCTCAGGGAAAGGGCAGAGAAAGGTAGGTGGGCAGGTGGAAGGAGAGAGACACACAGAGCAGCTGTGTGTCAGTCCCCTCGTCTGACCTGGGACCCAGAGTAGCAGCTACCCCGTGCCAGACACTGTGCATGACACCACACGCATCAGACGGTGCGCCCCCCCTCCAGGGAAGCAGGCACACAGTGGAGGTGCAGGTCACTATTGTTGCACAGAATGAATTTCACCCTCCTGACCACCTGGGGGAGGGTGTTGTGTTGTTACCCCATTTTATTCCTCAGGAGACCGCAACTGAGTTATGTGCCTGAGGCAATCGGCCGGGGTTTGCCCAGCTAGAGAGCAGCAGAGGTGACAGTTTGATCAGGACTTGTTCACACCACCTCCCTCTGGGTTTGTGGAACATGGAGAAAGCTTCCTGGTCCCAGGAGAATTCTGAAGAGTAATTTGAAATGCCCAGTTCCCCCTCACAGGCGGGCTCTGCAGGGCAGACCCTCCTTCCCCTCCGCAGCCTCTCCTGCTTTCCATTCGGTGCTTTTACATCTCCATGAGTTTATCACCACAGTGCCCCTCGCCCATGCCGGCTTGGCCAGGCAGTTTTGTCGCGGGGAATTCTGTTATTTCAAAACGGCTGTGCGTGGTCACGCCCTCCGGGAAGCCGTCCTGCCTGCAACCCCAGCAGGCGATTCTCGCACAGATCCTGGGACAGTGCCGCATGGGCACTCAGCCCTGCAGACCCGCGACCTCCTCAGAGCCAGGACCGGGACAGGACCATCTCGCTGCTCCCAGCACTTAGACTGCGCCCGGCACACAGGCTGTGATACATGAATGGATGTGTGAATCAAAGGGTCAGTGACGGCAAAACCATTTCCCTGTCCTGACTGCAGGACGGACTGCAGCGGCACTTTCCGGTTTCGCACGGCAGCACAGAGGAAATGCTTTTGTCATGGCTTGTCTAAGTCAGCAGAACAGCGGACTGGGTGCCGCTAACTGCAGGTGAGGATGAGGAGAAACAAGTAACAGTCCTCCTGTTTGGGGGCCAGCGAACCCTGGCTTGGGACTTAGATCTCACTGATCCTCACCCAGCCTCAGGAGGGAGGAGGTGCTGTTGGTGGTTTCATGTTTCCCAGGCAGAGATGTGACTCAGAGCAGTTAGGCAACCCCTCCGGGTGCCCTTCCAGAGCTCTTTAGTCCTGCCCCACTCTCAGCTATTCAACAACCAGCCCAGGAGAAAATCCACTAATCTCTCCACAAAACAAAAGAAAAACTTTTATCTTTAAAATCCTCAGGAACAAAATAGCCCCTTCCACCACCTCTGCCTTGCTCAGGGAAACCCAGGAGCTACCAGAACAGGGGACAAGGATGACAATCTCTCCCTACTACAGCCTGCAGAGGTGCCAGGTGCAGCCCCTAAAAGAGCGCCCTGCCGGCAGCACCGCCCTCGCCCAGCCCCACCCGGGGCAGCACCCCTGGGCAGGAGCTGCCGGGCTGCAGCGGTTTGCTGGGAGGCGGCTCCCTGCTCCTCACCCAGGGAGGCACCCAGGCCTACAGCAGTGCCAGGCAGAATCTGACTCCACTCTACGCAAAGTGCAAGTTACAATGACTAGGCATCTTTTCTTTACGCACGAGGAAAGCAGACCTGGCAGGGCTAGGCTGGCCTCCACACTGGAGCTTCCCTCTCAGGAGCGCCAGACCTCTCCCGCCCCAGGCCTTCTGGGGTGACTCAGAGGGCCAATGATCCAGTCTGGTCCTAGGATTGGCTGAGGACGGGCAGGGGCCTATCTGCAGCGGCAATCGGAAAAAAGCCCCCTCTCCCAGGGACGCGGCACTGGCTAGAGCGAGGGCACAAGCACCGTTTGCTGCAGTGCGGAAGCAGAAGCTCCACCACGTCCAGCCGGAGTTCCCCGGGTAGCAGAGAGCCTGGGCTCGGGCGGGGAAAGGCTAAAGACGCACAGTGATACAAACAAGCAAGACCTGCAGAGCGTTCACAGCTGTATTTAAGATATTTCTGTACATGAGTGGAAAGAAAAAAATAAGACTTTAAGGAAATAACTAAAATGTTGTCAGTGGTGATCTCTGGATGGCATGGAAGAATTATAGGTTTTCCTTCTGTGTGCGTATCCGTCAGGGTTCAGCCAGAGAAACATAACCAGTAGGAGGCATATATGAAGAGATTTGAAAAGCTGGGCCTGGTGGCTACTCCAGAGGCTGAGGTGGGAGGATCCCTGGAGCCCAGGAGTTCAGGGCTATGGCCACACCTGTGAACAGCTGCTGTGCTCCAGCCTGGGCAACATAGCGAGAGGTTCAAAATAAAATAAATTAATGACCACGTGCCTGTAATCCCAGCACTTTTGGAGGCTGAGGAGGGAGAATCACATAGGCCAGGAGTTCAAGACACACCTGGGCAACATTGAGACCCTGTCTCTACAAAAGATAGAAAAATTAGCCCAGTGTGGTGGTGCACACCTGTAGTCCCAGCTACTTGGGAGGCTGAGTCAGGAGGATCGATTGAGTCCAGGAGTTTGAGGTTGCAGTGAGCTATGATCATACCATGGTTCTCCAGCCTGGGCAACAGAGCAAGACCCTGTCTCAAAATTAATTAATTAATTAATTTAATTAAAATAAAAACTAAAGATGAAGTAGGGGACAGTATCGTGGGACTGACTGAGCCCTTAACCTGTGGGATCTAATACTATCTCCAGGTAGATAGCGGCAGCATTGAATTGAATTAGAGGGCACCCAGGTGGTGTCCAGTGCAGGACTGCGTGGTAGGGAGAAATTTCCACACGTTTTGGTGACCAGGGGTCACAGAAATATTCTGTGCTATATTGAGTGTATGAGAGCATGAAAATATACTTGGGTTGCTTTTTTCCCTCTATCAATACCAAAAGTCACTAAATTGCACAATTTAAAAGGGTGAAGTTTCAGGGTATATTCATTATATCTCAATAAAGCTGAGGTTTTTTTTTTTTTTTTTAAAAATGGCAATTAATGGGAAAGGAAAGAGGAAAGAAAGCCAGGTGTACCCGGGGGAGCTGGCTCCCAGCAAAGTCAAGGAGCTGGCAAGTTTCTCTCCTGTCTCCAGGTTCCCTTCCTCACCCTTGTCTCCCTCTCATGAGGTTCTCACCAGGGCCCAGGCCCTGGAGTTTGCAGATATCCTGGAGAGAGTGATCTGCGAAACTCATCTCAGAATTCCGTCCTCTCATTGCACTTGCTTTTGCTACCAGCCATGGGGGCCCAACGCACGGCCAGTCCCTGCACACACTTGCCCGGGAAAGCATATGGGCCCATGACCTGAAAGTGCTGACAGTCTTCCAACCCCACCGAACACGGTAGCATTTGCTTTTCCCAGAGAATGCCTCCCCCGCTGGGCTCGACCTGCCATGCAGGGCCTGGCACGAAGGGAAAACTCAACCTCTGTGTGTTGCAAGAATAAGCCCATTTTACAGATGTGAGGAAGCTGAGGCTCAAAAGAAGGGCAGGGATCTACCCAGGGCCATGCGGGTTTTGGATTGCCTCGCTCCTCTCTCTCTGCCAAGCCCACGATGGAACCGCGCCAGTTGGAGGCAAACGTGACGGAGTGGCAGAACCAGACTTTCTCGAGAGCTGTTTGCCATATGTGTATCCAGAGCTCTGGAAGGGTTGCTACCCTCTCACCCAGTAGTTTCCTGTTTCCTTTGGTTCAGGAGACGGTAAGGGATGGTTAATAAATGAGGACATAGCCCTGTGATGGGACAATACACAGCTAGTAAAAACAATGTTTTTGAAAAATTTCGATATGCTAATGGGAAAGTATAAGAGAAAATCGTATTATTTTATATGATCCTGACAATTTTTCTTTTAAAAAAAAAATCCACAATAGCAAACATACTAAACAAGGACGACCTGTTCTCAGCCTTGCCTGACCACTTGGGATGCAGCTGTGCCCCCACCTCCACTCTGTAGCCCCTCTCCAAGCCCCTCACCTATGACTAGAACCTTGTTTTCTTTTCTTTTCTTTTTTTTTTTTTTGAGACAGAGTCTCACTTTGTTGCCCTGGCTAGAGCGAGTGCCGTGGCGTCATCCTAGCTCACAGCAACCTCAGACTCCTGGGCTCAAGCGATCCTCCTGCCTCAGCCTCCCGAGTAGCTGGGACTACAGGCATGCGCCACCATGCCCGGCTAATTTTTTCTATATATTTTCAGTTGTCCGATTAATT
>CAUYSK010123014.1:0-59072 GCA_963575035.1 Avahi laniger | reverse complement strand
TCTTTCTTCCTTAACTCAAGAAGCCTAAGAACTTCAGAGTGGGCATTACTTTGCAAAGATAGGCCCACTTTTGACAACAACAGGCTTTTGTAGAATTGGTATGGCCAGAATTCTAGAACTATCTGAGGCTGTAGGCCACCCCTGTCCCTCTTTCCTGTGTTTATTTACAGACCATGTTGTGTATATCAAAGTAGAAGAGGTTCCTGCTTGGTGGTTTTATCTAGTTACTGAGTAAGAGAAGCAACAGAGAGATCGAACTTTCCAGATTGCTGGATCGGAGTCCTCGTAGCATGAGGACTCATCCCTTTATTTCCTCTGCCATTTCGGGGTTTCTCTTCTCTGTCATCTCTTGGCCCCTTTGTTAGTGGGGACTCTGCCACAGTGGCACACTGGAAACACTACATTAGGACAAGAGCCTTGTGTGGAAAGGGTTCTAACTGAAGAATAGTGTTCTAAAGACGGTGGGGCTAAGGGCAGAGCTGAGCAAATCACAGATGTACTTAGGATGCGCCGCTGTGAGGCCCAGGCCTGGCTCCGTGGTTGGCCGTGGGTCATGTGACACGGTGAGATTTTTATATTCTTATCAATAATTTCTCATATTTGGATAGAACTATCATTTCCAAAGTGTTTGCCCATACATTGATTGTTATTGAGGCAAGCTGACAGAGTATGCACCAAACTGTCACTTTATTTGCAGACATGAAAGCCACGCTCCATCGCGGGCCGCCGCGCCTCAGACACTCGGCCTTGTCCGCGAGGCCGGCTCCGGGCAAACAAAGCACCTGCCAAGAGCTGCTGTGCAGACTGTCGCACTTGAGCCCCCACCAGAGCCTTCATCAAAGTCAACCTGATTATCTTCCACTGCATTTTCCTGAAAGGATGTTATGATTTTCTAGATGTTTGGTGGCTGGCGATAAATCAGGCTTTTATGATGTCATGTGAAAAGCCACCTCTCGGACTTCCTCCTGCCGCGGGCCGGAGCAGGACAGTGGGCTGTGCTGGTGGGGCGCGGTGGACACGGCCGACTTAACCCTTGCCTTGCGTGTCCCGAGGCGCGGCTGGGGCTGTCCGCCCTGGGCTTCCTTTCCCACGCGCAGCCAGGACGTGCGGACGGAGCCCCTTGCTCAGAGTTCCGCAGACCTCCTCTGCTAAGAGCCTGGGCATCAAATCGAGACTCAGAACAAGAAAATAAGTTCCATGGAATGATAGGAAAGAGTGTAGGTAATTTCACAAAATTAATTTTTTGAAAGAGTCTTGTTTTATAATCATGAGAATGAGAGGCTTCCTTAAAAAGGAGATAATACGTAATGCTGGCAAGGTTGCAGGAGAGGTCATGCTCATACTTTCCTAGTAGAACTTTGCTCCTAGCACTGGAAATTCATATAATGCCTTTGAAAGCAATAAAAAGATTCTCATTCAAGCCACAACCCTAGATCTCTGTGAATCCTCTTCCCACAGCCTACACACATCTCGTCGGCGCGTCCTGTTCTGCGCTCCCTCCAGAACCGGTCCCGAGCCCGCCCACGCCTCCCCACGCCGCATCCTCACACCGCCCTCACGTCTGTCCTGCCATCGTCTGTCCCACGACTGTGGCTGGAGTCTCTTAGCTCGTCTCCTGTCCTGCTCCTGCCACGCGCTCCAGTCTGGTGCAGCGTCCACAGCTGTCCTTGAGGACACCACCGCAGTGTGTGCTCCTGTGCCCGAAACCCTCCGGGGGCTCAGAACAAAACCCAAACTCCATTCTTTATGTTCTAGGCTGGTGAAGGAAGGGGTCCAAAGTCCAGCTGGTTCTTTCCGTGTAGATGCGTGGGCTTTTACACAGTACACATGGACACAGACACACGAAGAGAGAAGGGGACATACACACCCAGAGAGCCAGACACAGACAGACAAACACACACACCCTCACACACTCAGAGAGAGACACACATACAGAGTATGGTGAAATGTGTTAAAAACTGGAGCCAGTGTGAGTGTTGTGTCCCATCCTCCTGAAAGCCAGAGGGGAGGAAGGAGGAGTCCTCAGCCGCAGGAGCTCAGGGTTGTAGCGTCACCCCAGCCAGGAGGAAGTAGGGGGCATCATCCGAGCAGCCCTCGGACGCTGGCTGTGTTCTCATTTGTCCAGAAGAGGGACAGACCTTCCACCGCACACCCCAGCGGTGTCCACGTGGCACAGCCAGGCCCCTGCCTCTGGCCTCTGGTGGTCCCTGGCCCGTGTCTTACAGGACCAGCTGGGCATAGCCCTGACTCTCCGCTGCAGTAGCCCAGACCCAATCCCTGCAGGAGTGGCCCAGACACATCAAAGAGTGGCAGATTTTCCATGCAGGAGAGGACTTACGCCTTAGAGTTGGGCAGGCAAGGCAAAAATACCTCATCCACCTTTTGAAACCATGTAGCTAGCTGTCGGTTTATAGACAGCCCATACTTCCAAAAATTGAAACTAGAAAACCAGACCGTGGGCTCCATCAAGTTGAGCTTGCCATTTCCCCCCGTGGCCTGCGGGCTGCAGGAGTTCTATGCCACAGTAGGTGTGACCAGACAATGGAGTCTCGTGACCACATGGCCTTTGCTGGTAGGGACCTTTGCCCCTCTCCAGCCTCATGGTGGGCTGCTCTCCCTGCGGCTCACCTGCCCAGGCACCCAGCACGTGCCCTGTAGCGTGTCTCCCTGCTTCCTAAGGCCTTTCGCCCCTGTGGTGTCCCCTGAGAAACCCTTTCACCCCAGATCTTCACATGACTGGCCCCTGTGTGTCATTCAGACCTCTATGGAGGCCCTTCCTTACCCGCCAGTCCAGAGTGCCCTCCCTCCCCCACCAGGCGGGCCCCTCTGCTTCTCCCCTCCCCCAGCAGGCGTCTTACTGGTGCCCCCGTCCCCCCGCACTCTCTCGCTGTCTCTGCCTGGACAGCCAGGGCCTCGTCTCGTCCACTGTTGCTTCCCCAGTGCCTAAGCAGTAAATGCTGGCAACAAACAGCAGCGTGTGAAATGTGGGCAATAACTGGGGAAAAGCAGAATACAAAACCCTCTATACTCTGGTTACTGCTATTTAGAAAATGATGGTCTAAAAATATGAAAAGTTGTGTCAGGGTACAGGGTAAAAGCAGCACATAAGCATTACAGAAAACTCTGAGGCAGCCCACCTACAGCCACTTAACCTCCTCATCCGCGATATTGCTACGGGAGCTAAAGAATAATCTTTCCTATGTCTTAGTGAATAAAAAGAAATAATACCTGCCCTTACCAGAAAACCTGTGCAGAGTGAATTAGAAAGGGTGCTAGCTACTTTTCATATGTAATCTTGAATTCTCACAACCTCGTAGGTTTAAAACCTGAGACTCAGAGGAGTTATGAAACAGCCAAGTGGCTGAGCCACATTACGGATCCAGGTCTCTCCAGTGGTGTCTAACACTTTTTTTATTGAGATGTAATCTATGAACAGTGAAATGCATAGATGTTAACTGCAGTTTGATCAGTCTGAGAAATGCATGCAGTTATGTAACCTGCACTCTTGTCAACATAAGGAATGTTTCGTCACCCCAGAAGGTTCCTTGGTGTACCTTCCCAGTCAGTGCTCTTGCCCTGTAACCACTGATCTCATTTCTGTCACCATGGATGAGTTTGCCTTTTCTGGAGCCTCACGTACATTGAATCATACCATATGGACTCTTTTGCGTTGGTCTCCATCCAGCACTGCGGTTTGTTGGTATTCCTATATGTTAATACAGTCTTTGTTATTTAGAGACCCCTCTGCCACTCAAATCAGTGTACGTAAAGCATATTGCTTACAGCACTTTCTACAGAGGGTTTCGTCCTCTTGAACGTTGTGGCACTGGACTAAGAATCAGAAATCCTGGCTTCTAGTCCAGGATCCTACCACTAGATAGCTTTGTGACATTCATCAAGTTATTTGGCTGAACTATCCCTAAAGATGCGTTCAGGTATAGGACTCTGTTCCTGTCATGAAGATATGAAAAAAATAATGCCAGGCAACCGTGTAGTATAGATAACCCCAGCCTGGGAGAATTCTGTTACCATTCCTACCACAACAGGAAGCCAGATGAAAGGACAATAGAATGATGGGAAACCGAAAGATTCATCTTAATGCTCATCATTTCTCTGTGCCTCTCAAAAAACTTACTAACAAATGTCATAGCAGTTGTCTCAGTTTTTCCTCAAATATAAAAGTCCCCAAAGAAGTGGCCAAAAAGCAAGAATTTGGATGTGGTCAGTTGCCTAGTTAGTCCTAGAGGTTCTTAAGAAGTTACTGAGGGAATGAATGTTTGAATGAACATGTAGGGTGTGTGTTTGAATGGCCCATTATGTTATTTTTATTTGGGCTGAGGAGAGGGATGGGTGGATGGATTGATGGAAGGATGGATGGATTATTGAAGTGAGGTGTTTGACTTGAAGAACCTAATATACAAGTTGAGAAAAACCACAAAGAAAAAATTATTCCCTCCATATTGTACTCTGCAGTAGTAATGTTCAAAGCCAGGGTGGTGGGGGAAGCATTTTCTAAGAGGCAGGCTAGATTTCCTAACAAGCTAGAAGAAAACAAATTACCTTCATCTTGTGCAATTCCGGATCCCCCTGGCCGGATGAGAAGGCCCAGGCTAAAGATAAGCCAGATGACAGCCTGGCTTCCATCTCCAAAGCACAATGTACAGAACTTTCATCTCTAGGAAAGAGGCCGCCTGAATAGATACAAAATCTCTTGAGTTGCATCTCGACTGTGATTGTGTTGAGGTTTAATTAGATGATGTCTGTAAAGTACTTGGAGGACAGAAAGCACTAAGTGGCAGAAACAAAGCAGCTTGCATCTTGTGCCCAGAGTGCCACTTGCCAGTGATGTCACAACAGTCCCTAATCGGTCCACTTAAAGGTACTTTATCTCCTGTCCTCAGGGTTTGTGCCACCTCCTACCAGAACGGGTAGATCTTTGCACCCTAGATCCAGCTATTAACAGCAACCAGTAATTTCCGACAAAGATGGTGCTGGCTTTGAAGCCTGGGATGCTGAGGTCACTAACAATCTTATCTCCCTTTCATTAAGTGGCCCCCACATTACAACTGTGAGTCAGCAGCCCCCGCTCCCAACATCAGCTGGTCAGAATGGAGATCAGTGAAGTAATCAGAACCAAGAGGCTCCAGTTACAGTAATTATTCTAGCTTTTCCCGTGTTGATGCCACTGTAATCACCAGGGATCAAGAAATAAAGCTAACAAAAAAAATTAATTCTGTGATTGCAACTGTAGAACAGGTACAGAGAGACCAGCACCTCATAGATATGTATGATGCAAGATGACATGCCTAAAGTCCTCTATGCTGATTTCATTTAATGCAACCTATTAGACACCTACCTGTTAGTAGGCAGCTCCCCAGAGCTACTGGCGCAGCTTCTAAGAGCTGCTGTCTTCTGCTCAGGTGGCTCAGACCGATGCCTGGTTGAATAGGGTGGGCCCCAGAATCGCACAGGGCTGACTGGGCAGACAGCAGGCGTGTTCCCACTCTGGGGCACCCCACTCCTCTGCTCCAGTCAAAGGCTGGGCAGCCAGGGCAACCTGTGGGCTGCCATCTGGGGAGAAGAGCGAGCCTCAGGGCGACCCCCGCTGCACACAGGGTGCGTGCCATGGAGCGGAGAGCACGCTGCCCTCACTCCACGCCGCCCAAGCGTGCCTGCCGGAAAGGGCTTTCTCCAGGATATTTCTTAAAACTCTGTTTGAAAATAGATTAATATGCTTATATGCAGATTTGCCCTAAATAATCATGTTGTCTATATAGTTTATAGAGCCCTTTTTCCCTAATTACATTTCTGTTTTTATGCTAACCATATTTTAAAATATAAGTGAAAAAAAGAGGCACTTATATGAAGGCTGCACTATAAATGCCATTAAGTTGTCCTTTTTCAAAGTGAATACTTCTTAATTTTTGCACCACACTTAAGCTACTTTGACAAAGAGACAGCTAAGGAGACAGTGTTCTCATTCACTTTCCAGAAAAGGTCTGCCATGCTGGCTGGGCCTCCTCACTGGTGTCTGGGGCACACATGGGGATGGGTACATTTCTTTTCCGTTGTTTAGAGGCTCTTAACAGCTGCTGATCCCAAAGGACAAATTCTGCCGATTGAGAATCAGTGATCCCCCACCCGGAAAAGGAGGATCAGTGAGGGGGTCCCACTAAAGACCCCTTAGGCACCACCAGGAGGACAGGACTGCACGTCCTGAGTCATGCTAATGGCGCTCATATGTGAGGCCACCAGTGGAGGTGACAGTGGTCACAGTAGGAGTAGCTGGTGATAGTGTTAGGCCAAGGCCCATGTGTGGTGGCTGCCCTGTGCCGATTGCCACACGAGGCCCCCATATGGGTGGCTGAGGCCAAGAACACGGTTCAGGGCCTGCTCGCTCTGTCCTGCTCCGTGGCCACTGCGTGCTCCTGGCCCCAGCGCCGATGGCTCCATTTCCCTGAGGTTGTGCCGAGCATTGTTTGAGCCTGACATTCTGTCAGCCCTTGCTGATGGACAGTCCCGCTTCCTGAGCAGAGGAGACTGCCTGCTGTTTTCTTCTTGTCTTTTATCACCCCTTGTCATTAGAGGAGAGGCCGGGCTTCAGCTGCAGTTTGTGCTGCTACACAGCAGTAAAGGGGAAGACAGAGGGGAATATTCATTACCGTTATTAACGCCATCGCATTCTTACTGCTCTGACATTCACTCCCTCTTTGGGAAGGATTAAACCATAGGATAAATTTGCAAGCATGTAGGAGTTTAAACGGAAGCCAGTAAGAGAGATAGTATATTGCAAACTTTCCAGGGGAACTTTCAGACTTCATTGTTTGTTTTTCCCAGTCTTAAGCTCAGCTACCTCTCTTGAATCTTGACTAGGATATGTTTGCAAATTTAAAGCTTTTTCCTAAGGTTTTGTGTGTGTGTGTGTGTGTGTACATGCGCAAATGTGTGTGTGTTTAGCAGCTCTTTCTGAAAAAGAAGCATTACCCCAAGAGTCAACTTTCCTACTCGCTCAACGTTAGCATAAAGTTAGATCAAGAACCAATTTCACTGGCATTCTTTTATTCTCTTGGAACCTGAGCTATTCCTCCATTTTGCTTTTCCAAGAAAAGTAGAGGGGAAAAAATGAATACTGAGTGCCACTCACAGCTCCGTACCTTAAATTCCTGAAGATGTTTCACCAGGGCTTTCACCAGTCTTGGTTTTCTTTAACCTGCCCTGCCCATACACCTTCTATTCATAGCACTCAAGAGTCCATTTCTTCCAAGACGTACATTAGAAATTTAACAACATCCTGCCAAAAGATCTCACACTCGTACAATGTTTCTCCACCTAAGCAGATGTTCTTTGAAAACCTTATAAGCAGACCTGTTGAGGAAACATGGTATCCAACACAGAGTTCTAACTAAATATTAAAATTTTCCCAAAGCAAACTCGGTGAAAAAGGAAGAAAAAGACATAAGACTGTGAACTTTGAAAAGTTACGTAGTCTATTTAATAGCATTCCCCACAATGATTTTGGAGAAAGTGGGGGGCAGTACGAAGGGATTTAATGTGTTAAGGAATCATCAAAATAAGATCGGGGGATGGAAAGAAAACTGACCAGTGGGATTGAAAGATGTGTCATCTTGATGGAAGAGAGCTGAGGACAGAGAACTGTAGTTGGAGTAGAAGATCAAGGCACAGTCTGCTCTCTCCTTTTCTGGACTTTGCGTTAACTACTATGGGCTCAGGAACTGGCTTAATGACTTTTCCAGAATTCGGTCTGGCGCTTTATCAGTTCACTCTAACGAACATTAAGACAGGAAAGCCTGAAAAACTGCTACGGCAAAACATGCCCTCCTACCACGCCGCTGTATGCAACTCTGACCATGGTGTTGAGCCTTTGAGGTGTATGCCCAGGTGATGCAGTTTAAGGGACAACTCCTGAAGGTCAAATGAATAAACAGCACTTGGCGATTCAGAGAAATACGAAGGGGCGCGGCCTGGACATGGACATTTTGCTCATGCTGTTTTGCTGCAGTAAAATGCTCAGTTAAACCTAATTGAATTTGACGATAATAAATTACATATTGAAACCGAATAGTTCACCTAAGGAATAGCAATGAAAACAGTGAAGACACCAGAAGCCAGAGTTCAGGAAATGTCATATTCACATAGAAATGCTTTAAATTTTTCTCAGAGCTTTACTGTCTCTTTTTTCTAGAAAAGCTCCAGACCACCCAATGCACAGTCCTTTTTGGAAACTGCACATAAAATCATCACTTTAATTCAGCTTTTGCCCCTGTCGTCATACTATGGCTGAAAGTCTATAAATAACGAAGGAACTGAACTGTCAAAGAAGAAGAAAAGAGCGAAGTAGAGAAGCTCGTTTTTCTCTCTTGTCCTTAGGAGCTGATCACACTCTAGTGGAGGGAGTTTGTGGAAGTTCAGAAGAGTTTGAAGGAGAGTTAAGTAAAAGCAGAACATGCACCGTGGCCTCACGCTTCCTTCTCACTGGCCGTGTCTGAGCACGGCAGTTCTTGACTTCCTCGTGAGAGCAGTTTCCACTGTCTGATTGCTCCTCAGGCCTGAGGAAGCCTTTTAAAGAAGCAGTTCCACGTCCTTGCCCTCACTTGCCCACGCAGGCCTCCCCCACGCCACCCCTTAAGTGCGCCCTGTGCCCAGAACCTTACAGAATGAACCACTGACTGCATCTTTTCTATAAATGACACAGTGGGAAGAAGTAAGAAACTCCTTCAGGAACTGTTAAATGTAAGACAAGCTGGGAGGTCCTTAATCTCTCCCTAAAAGCTGACTGGAGCACAAGCATGTTGCCTGGTCCAGATGCAGCTCAGTAGCAGCTGGCATAGGGAGCCGCTGTTTTGTTCTGATGGGACCTTATCCTTTTCCTTCCCAAGGTCTCTTGGTCTAATTAAATTTCAGGGAGACAGAGCCTTGGCAGAAGGTTAAAGGAAGCTGCTAGACTGCAGTGTAGGAGCTGGGCTCAAAACTAAATTGGGAAGTTTAACTGGGCGCGTGCACATCTCTGGTTTCAATGAAATACTTTCACAGTGCGCGGTAGCAATGCTTATTTCTAAGCTTTTGAAAAGCATTTTTCTTTTTCCTTAATTGTAGTTCCCTGGTTGTTTTTATAGTATGAGCTACTTGTAGAAAAATACAGGAAACGTAATTACAATACAAATCTCCCTTTCCCAAGCCTACCAAGATTGTTTGAAGCCAAACTGGGTTTTAGGGTTTTGCTAACTATAAATTCACAGCCATGAATTGCATCCTCTGCCATGCTGGTTGATTTGCAGCCAGTGTTGTGTGATTAAACAATAACCATGTTTCTCCAAGGATCGAGGGAAGAGAGGGACAGGCTTCATGACTGCACATTGCTCAGCTTCCTCTGCCAGGAAAAGAATGGATATCTTTTTGTGATGCTTATAGTAAATTAAAAGCATTGTAGAAGTATATACAAATTTATTTAGGGAAAGGTAAGAGAAATAAATGACTTTGTCTTCCCACTTATATTGCTGTCTCCATGTAGCGCTACGTTAAACTGTTAATTACTAATTTTTGTGTTCTACTTTTCCTGAAGAATCTCTATATGGACTTTTAGGGCCAGCAGAAATAACTTGTTTTACTATTAACACTCTGGGGAGGAAATCGGTACTTTAGTGTATTGTGAAATGCAAAGCCTTTGAAAAAGTAATGATGGATGATTGAGAATGAGCGGCTGAATGCACTCTGCTAGAGTACAGTTTCAAGCCAGCAGTACAGACTACGGACGTCCAGGAGAATGCAGACCGCTCCTGGGATAGAAGCCTTAGCAGAGAAGGTGAGCACCAAACGTAACGCAGGCAGGTCCGGTCCGGACCCCTGGCCTTTCCATCCTGAAGCTAGAACAAATTCCATTTGACTGCCGCGTTTCAGGGCAGTCTCAAGAAAATAAGAGGGAAAGGCTTTCGATTGCAGCTTTATTATCTGTTACTTCCACGCGATGTAACTGGTTTTAGATTGTTCTTTATATTGTGCTAGCTGACATTGAGTATTTTTATCAAGTATTTATCACCTTGAAAGATTGGCTGTTTTCATACTGCCTTCACGTTCTCTTGTTTATTTTGAGGATTCACATCTTATGCACTATTTGATGAACACATTTGTGTACGGAAAAGCTAAATGTTTATCTCACTTCTAAAAATGACATTATCTCAAAATCTTTTTTCTTCTTTTTCTTCCTTTCTTCCCTTATTCCTTTGCTTCCTCCCTTTCTTCCCCTCCTTTTTTGCAACTCATCTTGAAATTCTCATCTCAATCTTCCTCTAAGTCAGTCTTAAGAGAACTGTAATAAAAATAATTGGTGAGTGAGGGCTGAGGTGCAGGACTAATCCTTCCCCACTGGCGGTGTTCGGGCCATTTCCTTCCAAGGACGGCTTTCAAGTGGATGGAAATGCACTGCCCTCGGTTCCCTCCAGCTCCCCACAAGGCTGCGCGTTCGTCCCCCTCCCTGCAGGGTACAGCCTGGCGGGCAAAGCCACAGAGTCACTGGCCCCCTTTTTATATTTTGGTAAGGCCCTGTTGGACGGGATGAGAAACTCAAGGATCAAGCAACGGCAGCCCGGGCATCTGGGATAGGAGCTGGAGGTTCCTTAGGGAATTAACTTGATCCTCCGTGGGGGCCGTCGCGGACCGGCGGAGGGAAGGAGCCCCCAGAAGGCCGGCAGCCGAGGAAGCTGCAGGGCGCCCCGGGAAGCGGCGCTGGCTGCAAGTTCTGGGGCAGCTCTCGTGGGCCGCGGAATGAAGGGAGTGGGTGGAGGGCACGCTTTCCAAGGAACAGGACAGAGTAGTGGAGTAGAACAGACTGTTTGTGGTGCCCCTGGACAGTAAGGGTAAGTATCGCTTCTTCAGACTCCGGTTTCGTTTTATGCGCCCGTGGGAGTCTCCCCGCGGGTCGGAGAGCTCGGGGCCACCGCCCGGGAGGAGCCGAGCCCTGTGCCGGGCGCGGGCGGCCCAGGGCGGGGGCCGGTGACTGACTCTCCTCTTCTCGCCTGAGAAGCGCAGTAATTCAAAACGGCTCTCACAGTAGCGTCCCTGACAACTTAATGCAAAAAAAAAATGTCATTGGGAGTCTCCGGGACGCGGTGGGGAGAAGGCGGAGGCCGCAGGGAGGCGGCGGGGCGGGCTGGGACGCCGCGCTCACGCGGACCTCCGGAGATTTGCGGCCGCGAGAGCCGCGACTGGCCGGCCCGGCGGGGGCGGAAAGGGGGGACTGGGCTCGGGACCCCGACCCACGCCTGCCTCACCGCGCTCTCCTCCCTCCTGCCCCAGGACTTTCTGCAGGGCGACTGCACCAAAGCGAAACAGAAGCTGAACTGGAAGCCCCGGGTCGCTTTTGATGTAAGTGCGGCCTCCCGCGGCGGGCGGGACGGGCGGGACAGCGGGGCGCCCCGGGCGGCGGGGCCGCAGCTCCCCGGAGAGGCCGCGCCGGGAGCCCGCGGTGCCCGGAGGGTTGGGTTGGGGAGGGGCCGCCGCCGGGTGGGGGTGCCCGGAGAGCGGCAGAGGCCCCTCCCTCACGCCCAGCCCGTCCCCGGGTCGCAGGAGCTGGTGAGCGAGATGGTGCGCGCCGACGTGGAGCTCATGAGGACCAACCCCAACGCCTGAGCGCCGCGGCCCGGCCGGCGCCGCCCTCCCGCCTGCGGCCCCCGCGTGGGGCTGCGGGGTCCCGCGGGGTCCCTGCCGCCCCGCCGCCGCTGCGTCGTCCCAGCCGGCCCGAGCGGGGACCGCGGAATTTGCAGCAGCCGGGACGTGACACTCCGGGGTTCGGGCCGCCTTGCTTTTGCCGAAGCCTCCTCTGAATGGTTTTGGGAGATCACGATGTTTTAATCACATATTCACTTTACTTGAAATTATGTCGTCAGACAACAAATTGTGGGGCCTTCAAATTGTTTTTCTCTTTTCTTATTAAAAATGGCCTTTCTGTGAACTAGCATTAACAGGGTCAGTGCTGATGTTTTCTCCAAGCCCTAATATCGCGATTAGGACCCTAATTCCAAAATCCATGCCTTGGAGTGAGGTAGCTTCCTTCGGGCCTTTTGAGAAAGCCCTGCTAGAAAGACCCCTGCAAGGCCTAAGCCCTGGCTAGGCGGATCCTCCGCCAAAGTGTCTGCTGGGACATTGCTTTCCTCCCCTGGTGACAATAAGTCACTCTGGAAACTCAGTTCCTGCAGAAGCGAGGCATTCACACCCTCTCTGGTCTCTGGGGACTATAATTAGAACCCAAGGGCTCTCACTGTCTCAAAAGCAGGCTTGAGAAATGGGGGTTAGAAAAAGTAAGTAAATATTGTTAGAACATTCCATGCCAAAGCCCCTGGGTTACCCAGAGGTCTCTGAGCCCATGCCTTTCCTTGTGGTCTAGAATCTTTCACACAGTGCTCATTTCTTACCTCTTCTCATCAGTACTAGATCACTTTCTAAATCTAATTTTGATTTATTCATTTAACCAATTTATATTAAGTGCCTAATACATGCCAGACATTGTGCTGCACACTTGAACTACATCAGCTTTGATTAGAAGTTAAAATAAAGGGTTTAAGGCACAACCTCAGATCACTAGATTCGGTTTCATTAAGCGCATCGTTTAGGTGGCCTGGGATGACCACAGGTGTGTGCTCCTGAAGAGAGCGTACAGCTCTGTATACCAGCGTACAGCTACAGGTTGGCAGACACACAGACATACAGAACACCCACAGGCAGCAAGCAAATGGGATTTGTGTACAGGTGTACACCTCTGCATGAAATACAACATTTTGCCCTAGAACAAATTAGGTCAGGACTCTTCTTCTCCCCCTCACTCCCCTTCCAAGCAAAATAAAATAAAACTTTATAGCAAATGGAATTCCAGCCTTTGCACATGCGTGAGTGTGGGTGAACTATTTCTGAACGTCTTCGCAGGCAGGTTTATGATCCGGGGGAGGACTGAGGCTCCAACGGCTGGCGCAGGAGAGAGGGCTCTTTGTGTGGCTGCCCCAGTCGCTGGAAAGCATGCTGGCCAGGGGCGGCCTCAGCCGGCCCACCCGCTCCTCAGAAGCTGCCCCAGGACGCCCCTTCTCCCCCGCTCCCAAGCGGGATGCTGCTAATTAGAAACACATGGTCCCACCAACGCTGGGCCTCCAGGACTGAGTGGGCTGGTGGGCACACGCACACTCACACATACACACCGTCACACACAGGCTCACTGTCATACATGGACTCAAATGCAAACATCCACTCACAAATACACATACACTCACAAACATGCCATCTCACGCGGTCACACACATTCTCATAAATACTTGCAAACCCACTATCACAAACACACTGTCAAACACATACTCTCACAAATAAGCACATTCTCCTTAGCTTTGACCCCGATGGACAGGCACCCCATCTCCTCTGACCTCCTGAACCCCCAACCCTGCACCCAGGACAGGCCATTGGCGGGGCCTTCAGGCTTGCAGTGGCCCCATTTAATTCAAAGTTTTTTGGCTTTTTAGCCCAAAGCCATAATAAGCCCCTGAGTGAAGATCAGAAGAGATTCTAGGCAGGGACTCAGTGTGACTCCAGTGGAGCCATAATGTTGAATTATACTTATCAAAATGGACTGGAGCATCAGCTTTTGAAGGAAACAAAAAGTATTTTGGGTTGCAACATTCTCAGTATTTCTGCATCCTGGGTGGGGATGGAGGGTGGGGGGTGTTCATTCGACTTCCTGGCCTGGAGAGGGTGTTTAAAAGGGGGAAAAGACAACAGATTTGCTTCAGTATTTTCCTTTCTTTCTGTGCTGAGAAAATTTCATTTGGACAGACTTCAAGACTGTTCTTATTAAAGGGTTTCTTCTATCTTAAATCTCAACTCAATTTTAGTGAATTTTCTTCTGCTCTGCAAATTTTGGCTATTCAAGTGTTATAAAACATTTTCCACCTTGACTTTTTTGGTAAAAACTAAGAAAGTTAAATTTGCAGTACACTCTGACATAACGCAAATCAGTCACACCCCCGTTTGTGCACAAGGTGTGCGGAACCGGCCTTCCCAGCCGCCTTGCTTTCCCTTTGACCTGCCTGCCAGACCCTGTCTTGGGCTCTGTCCGCTGCCCTTTGTCTTTAAGGAATTACTAGCGAGCTAGGCCCAGCACAATAAACCTGTCACACCTCTGCAGCTGTTCTGGGGCGCAAGCTGCGCGACCTCAGGGTAAGTGCGAGAGGGTTTGGTAGATAGCGCTCCAGTAAGATGGCTCCTCGGGAAGCCCGATTCCTGGTGGCTTGTGCGCGGGACAGGGGCGGGTCCGGCACTTGTAAACTGGTACAGAAATTCCTCTGGGTCCTTTTTCATCCGTTTTATCAACAGCAACCACCACAAACCCCGTGGAACCGCAGCCAGTTGGTGTGCAGCTGGCAAATGCCACCTTTCCTGTGTTTTTAAAGCTTGGAGTGGAGGCAATACTTTAAAATTTCACTTTAAAATAATAACCTTAAATGTATTGTTTACAAATAACTTTCTAAGCTCCCAAAAGAAGTCTCAAAGACACCCCAGACACCTTATTTGTATTTGGGGATTCCAACGGGGTATTCTCAATTTTAAGGTGTTTCCCAAAGGGTGCAAGTTCACTCATCATGTATTTTCCACGACTGCGCTGCTACCTTGATTGGCGAGCGCACGGCGTGGGGAGGGGTGGGGGCAGCACCCGTCAGGCTTCACAAAACAATTGTGTCTGCGTGTCCCGGATGTGTCTTAGACACAGCTCGCACATCCCTACATGCCGCCCGCACCTCTTCGAAAATTGTGGCTTTTCATCACTGGGGGCGCCGACCGTGTTCACAGGCAGCAGTAACAGCTGGGACACAAAGCGGTTCTGGGAACTGGCCCACGCTCCGCAGTCCGGGTTTCCCGCCGTCCACGGTGTCCTTTGAGAGCACACGGGGTCTGAGCCCGTTTTCTTCCAAGAGTCGGGGAGACGCCCCTGCCCTGTGCCACGTGGGCTGGAGGCCGTGGCCCCCCATTCTCAGCCCCAGTGCGTTGAGCACATCTTCAGGGGCTGTGTCATCGGGGTCGTCATCCACAACTGCACTTCGAGTCCTTTCTCTGTCCCCGCCTGACAGTTGGTCCGGGGATCTACACGGCTCAAGGCTGCCACTGCCACCCCCAGGCCCGGCTGCGGGACGCGTCAGAAGTTCGCTCCATCCGCTGAGACCTTTCCAACGGCCCGTTTGCACGGCTGGGCAACCCCACCCTCAACGCTTCCTCCGCCACTGCGTCCCTGCTGGAAGCGGACGACCGCGGCCTGACCCCGGCCCCGCCACCAAACTCCCCGTTCCCGCCCTTCCTCCAGGGTCAGGGGTCACACACAGCCACAGCGGACGCCCCTGACTCAGCTGCCCCTTTGATTTCTGAGTTAGGGGGCTCAGGTGCCCGCTTGAGCAGGCAGCCGGCTTGTATGGCCACCGGCACCGGACTTTGCTGCTGAGGTGAAGAGCCCCGGCGGTGGGTGGGAAGGCCCAACCTCGCCCTCGCTCCGCGCTCACTAGCTCTGCGACCTCGTAGGAGGCTCTAAGTCCCCGGCTTCTCGGCTGCGGCCTTGAGGTTGGGGGCCAGGCCATGGGGCCCCCCGACTGCAGCGGACCGCCACTGCCGCTCGTGCGCATGCGCCGGCCGGGAGTGCCTCGACGCAACCCCGGGCAGGCTCCAGCTCCTGCCCGCGCACGTGTCCAGCGCGGCCGCCTTGCGCTCCCCGAGCCCTGAGCTCAGGCGGAGAGCCGAGGTGGTGGGGGAGCACTGTCGTCCGTAAAAACAAAGCCCTCACCGTCTGCAGCCCCGGCCTCGCCAATGCGCGGTGCGCTTAGGGCGCACGCAGAGACAGGCGCGCAGCAGCCTCCAGGCCGGAGCGCGAGAGCGGGCGGGTTGGTGAGCTGGGAAAGGCAATGAAGTCGGGGTGAGGCACCGGCCGGGCAGGCCTGGGAGGAAGCTGCACAGCCGGCCCAAGGCCCAGGCGGGAGTGGCGGCCCGGGCGAGGGAATGTATATTTGGAAGGGGTCAGGACCTCGGCTGGAGTCTGGCTTTTTATGGCGAGGAAACCGACTGGGAAGGGCCTTTTGGCGAGGCTTTCCTGTTGTGCCACTTTTCCCCCCCGCAGCGCCGGGACAGGGAGCGCGGGGCTGCACCAGCGAGGGAGGGAGGCCTTCTCCCGGCTCTCGGAGGACCCGGCTGCGACGTCGGGGCCTGCGGGTAGGACCGCGGAGGAGCTAGCGGGCAAATGCAGCAGAATGTCACATTATTCCTGTGGCACCAAACACACTGAATCACTGTCCTACACCTCCCAAAACCTGATAATCCGTCCAACCGAGCGGGAGTTGGGGAGGGCGCGGGAACCCCCCCACCCCGCAGAGGGACCAGGGACTGGTGACCCAGGACGTCAGCCCCTTGAGTTCTCTCTGGGAATTTCTAGCACCTAGACCGCCCTGGCTGTGGGAACCACGGTGGAACCTCTTCCCCTAAGCTCTCCCCGGGATACTTCGGGCAGAAGCCCACACTCCTCCTTCTCCTCCTCCTCCTCCTCCTCCTCCTCGCCCTGGCCCGCACAGTCACTGTAAAGCCTGGCCTTGTCCGCGTGGGGTTTTTGTGGGCGATAATAAAAATCAGCTTTGGAATCGCAAGGAACCCTCCTCCCCCCAGCCCCGGCTCCGTGGCCGCTGCTGTCCTGGGTGCAGCGTCCCCGGTCCGCCGCTTGTGAATCTCCCAGCTGTGGGCCCAGCCCGGCCTAGGGGCCCGCTGAGACCCCCGCGCGCACCGGGCGCCGGGAACAACCTCGGAGGGCCCTCCTGCGCACCGTCCGGGATGCCGATTTGCTAAGTCAGAGGACAGAGTTTGCGTTTTCCATCTGCCAGCAGATTTTAAACAATTCGATGGCCGCTGAATCATGTGCTTCCCATTCCTGTCCAGTTTGTACCTCCGTAGCCATAAACGGACCCTAGCACAGCCTCTGAGACCAATGACCTGCTTTAATTCTGAAGGAAGTGCAAGGGCCTTAAGAGTTAATGGCGCTAAATGTGTTGGTTTTCCTGCTCTTCCGCTGGGGTAGGTGTTGGGAGGGGGGATGTCTGTCTTTTCTCCCTCTCCCTCTCTCCCCCCTCCATCTCTGGATCTAAGTCGCCCTGAAAGCCGTCCAGCAAACTCCTTCATTCCCCAAGCTTGAGTTCCATGTCCCTGCCGAAGCCCCTCACTGGGGCCACCTCTGAGTCCCTTGGCCCTGCCTGGGGTCCCACCACTTAGGTCAACATTGCCAAGCCCTTGCCACCCACTCCTTAGCTCCCTTGCTGGGCTCACAAATTGCTCTCCCATGCTCACCCAAGTAGCACCAAGCTGTGTTGACTCAGGGAACAAATGAGCAGCCCACCTAGGCCCCTTCCGGGAGCAACCGTTAGCAGCAGCTGCAGGGGAGGGTGGGCAATCTAGACCAAAGGACACACGTGGAGACCAGCAGGCCTGGAGTGGCCCGAGGGCAGGCCAGGGAAAGAAGACGCTCTTTGGGAGAAGAGAAGGAGGCATCATCCGGAAAGGTGAGGGGCTGGGGAAGACCCAGGAGGCCTGCCGCGTCACCTCCCAACCTAGACCAGGATTCGGAGCTGATGCAATGCCAGATCTGACCTCTTCTTTCTGGCTGTGTCTCCCACTGGGAGTACCCTTCTCTGAGACAGGAAGACAGGCCCGGGTCCACATGCAAGGAAATTCCAGATCCTGGTGCATCACCCTTCATATGCTCAATATACTGCAATTTTAAAATCAGTGAGGGAAAAAATCAAGTAAACAACCAATAATAATAATAATAATAAACAGAGGGTTTCTTTGGAGCCAGAGTAAGACGGGAAAGGAGCACAATAAAGGTCTTGAGTTGAGCCTTACGCTTTCTGTGCCTTATTTTGGTTCCCAATAAGGCGGACATGGTACATTTTGCTCAATTTTCCACTCCTAATCACGTTGAGAATGTTTGTGGAGAAGCAGCTTTCATTCTCGCAAATGAGTTTTGGAGCTGAAATTCACTTACTGAAGTATTGTTCCTCTCCCAGTGGGACTCGGACTGAGACCTGGAACCTGCCCGTGTGGCCCCAGGTCTGTCGGAGGGGGCGCAAGCTCACTGGGTCAGGCCCGCATCTGGCCCATGCCCCAGATGGCTCAGCAGAGGGTGGGCGTGCAGACCACCAGGGTGGCAAGCTGGGAGTGGGGACATCCTGGAGAAATTTTAGGGCCCCAGGGCCTTTTGGGGGAGCTAGAAGGGAGAACGGTGAAGGAAAGAAAGTGACAAAGAGACAGAGGGATAGAGACACAAAGACACACTGAACTTCATGTTTACGTTGGATTCACACTCAAAAGGAAGGACAAGGAATAAAGGGGTTGGGGAATCAGGGCCGAAGAAGTCCCAGCTCTGAAGACAGAGCCCAAGAGCAAAGGAAGACGTTCTGTTAAGGTGGGAGTGAAAGCGCCATTAATGAAAGCTCCTTGCGGGGAATCTTTGGCCATGTTACAAATCAACCTAGGAGATTTTAGAAAAGTGAGGTTTCTGAAGCTGGCATTTAGGGCCCCTAGCAAATCTCAGTGTTTCTCTTCCTGCTGAAGTGACCTTTGTCTGAATAAATTAGACTTTCCTTGCTGGGAGCTCTCCTGAGCTTGTGCCCCCCACCTTAGTGGGGTGATGACTCTGACATAGTCTCCTGGACCCTTTTCTCCCCACACCCCAGTCCCTCTGCTTGGCTGAAGAATGGCTGCCCACACAGAATCATATTCTGTCCTGCCTAGCCAGCTTCATTACTTGGCCACCATCAATCTTGCCCCTAACACGACATTTGTTTATATCGGTGGGAAGGGCTAATGGCTTCATGAACCAGCCGTGAAATGAGTAGAGGGAAATAGAGAAAGCCTTGCAACAGCAGGCAGGATCCAGTGGCAGGGGACTCAGCTGGGCTCAGAAGCAAATGGGGCCCCTCTCCTAGAGCGCCAAGATGTGGGGTGGAGATAGAAACTGTCACTCCAGCTGGCCTTGCTTCAGGTGCCACTACCAGCTTCTGAGAGCCCTGGAGTAGGTGCCTGAGGCCTGATGGAGGATGGATGCCTCCTGTCCCTCCTGGGCAGTCCAGCCAGGCAGCATGAAGAGCAGGGGGTTCAGGGACTCTCGGATTTTACCCCATTAAGAACAAAACGATGGCACTCCACCTTAAAAACTGAAACCCCTGCCCCAAGGGAACTGGGTGGGAGAGAAAAGGTCCTATGTCCCTTCCTCACCTATCAAAGTTAGGGGGAGCCCAAAAGGGCTATAAGGCACTCTTGTTTCCTGACCCTTGTTTCTGACCCTGCAGGAAACAGCCAAGAGCTTACAAGCCACCAGTACAATCCAGCCTTATTCCTCTGCAAACATTGATTATTAATGACACAAACTGCGTGGAATAATAAATTGTAAAATGCATGCTTGTTTGCATGCAGTCTGGTCTAAAAGGCCTGCTAACTACATAACTCTGAAAAACAGCACGCGTTCCTAGCACACGTGCAATATGCCAAATGCAAGATTTTATACGGCATGTAACATGCTGGCACTTACGTGCTCATGGTATAAATTGCTAAGAAAATAAATGCTCCTACTTCTACATAAAGGACAAAATACTTACTTATCCTAAAGTTTTCTACAGAGGCTATTTTCACAATTAGCTGATACCCCACGCTGGGTCTGGACTGCTGTCACGAGCTCATTTCAAAATGTACCAGCTATTAGTTAAAATATCAAGGAGTTTTTCTCAGAATATTTCACAGAAAAATTATCCTTATTTCTCAAAAAAAAAAAGGACAAATCAAACATGCAAACCTCTAAGAAATAAGTAGTTCCAGGTTAAATGAAGTAGGCAAGAAGTTGGTTTTCTTAAATCGGATGAGAATCTAAAAGCTAATGTATTGATAGTAGAAGACATCACACAGATGTAGTTTTATAAATTGGAATAGTGATTCTCTCCTTCCACTCAAATACAGCTTCTGAACGATCATGCAGGCAACTCGTGCAGAAATAACTACTTTCTCTAGATATGTGTAACACAAGCACCTTCTTGGACACATATATCTTCCATGCCTAATTGTCAAACATTCGAATCAAAGAGGGTGAGAGTAGTTGCTAAGCAGCTTTCCTCCAGCAAGCTCTTGGGCGCCTTGCGGCTGCATAAGCCGCATTCACAGCTGGCTTCTCCAGCCTCGGAGACTTGGGGCCCAGCAAGGAAAGGAAAGGCCGGCATGCAGCCCACTCCGCATCCAGTCGGGAGTGAGCCGGTTCTTCCCCTCGCCAAGCTCACCCCGACAGCTGCTGGGGCGCAGGCCGCGTGCGCTCCCCTGGGTGCGGGGCCGAGGCAGCCCCACTCGGGCGGGTCCCACAGCCCACCCCTCAGAGAGGAGCAGCTGAGCAGAAAGCCGGCGGAGCTCTTAGGCCTGGGCTGGGCCTAGGCCACGCGACGTCCTCAGGGCTGCAAAGCCAAGGCCCGAGGAGACGCGGAGGGCCGTGGGCACGCGGACCCCAAACACACCAAGCCCGACGCACGCCCGAAGGCCTCTCCGGTCCATTAGGTCGAGCGACTCCCCGCACGGCTACTGCCCAGTGGTTGGTGGCCTCTGAAAACCGACTTCACACACTGCGCGGGGACACAGCCCTGCCAGGAAGGCCGCTGCCCCGGTGCTGGCCTGGGCAGGTCCGGCCGGGCCCAGCCGGGGCAGGCAGGGGGGTCCTGCAAACGCGGGGCTCTGGGCCCCGCGCCTTGAGGCTGCGGGGCGAGCTGTCACCCGTGAGCAATGGAGTGCCTCTGACCTTTCCACCCCGGCTGGGCTCCGAAACACACGTGCGTCTTCAAAACAAGGACGGCGAGCGAGGAGGAAATGCGAGCGCAGTGGGGCCGGCCGCGGCCGGGAGCGGCGGGGTGAGGGGGGAGCGGCGGGCTCCCCTCGGCTCCGCCGGGGCGTCTCGGCCAGAGCCCCGAAGGCGCTCCTCCCGGCGCGGCGCCCTCGTCCCCTGCACGCGCGCGCCCTGCCCTCGCCACCTTCCCCCGGCGCGGTCTTCCCGGCACCCGCCCCGCCCTGCGCGGAACCGTCTGACCTGGCGGCGGTCCGAGGGGCTCTTTCTCCCCCAGCCACCTATTTCGGGAGGCGGCGGCGGAGACGGAGCTGGAATCTGGGAAGGGAGGCGGCGGGGCGGCGGCGGGCCGGGGGAGGAAGGAGCCCCAAACGCAAACAGAAGCGGGCCCCGGGCCGCGGCGGGCAATTACAGCTAATTAGCCGGAGAGCGCAGGGCCGGGAGGCCGGCGTCGGGCCGACTCCGAAAGGCCCGGGTCCCGGAGAAACGCCGCAGCTGGGCAGCCGTGGGGGCCCAGGGGTCTCCACTCCACACCCCCTACTCCAGAGAGTTGAACCAGACAAGTAGAGGACAGTACCGGCTCTGGCCTCGGGGCGGTCGTCCCGTCCGCGCGGACGTGGCCGTGGGCCACCTGCTGCGCTCCCCTTCTGGGCCCAGACGACCCGGCCCGGCCACCGGACCCTGATTCGCAAATCACAGCTCCAGGCTCGGCTCTCGAAAGTGGAGCAATGCGCTAGTTCGACCGGCTGCGCGGACGGATTCTTTGCCTTCGCCCCCACGCCCCCCCACCCGCCATCCCCAAAGAGGTAACCCGAGGAAGCTGGAGGCAGCCCCAGGACCCAGGGCTGCGACAGCCAGCAAGATTTAAACCGGCAGCGAGGCCAGCCCCAGCCGGCCTGACCCTAGGAGACACCCGCGCCAGCGTCGCCGCGATCTTCCCTGGCTATTAGGTTACGACTCTGGGGGAGGGGACCGAGCGAATCAGAGGCCACGTAGAGCAGTTTTTGACTGAAATTAGAGTGTATTTATTTGCAGCAATCCTTTAACAATGATCAAATTTTGACACAAGCAGCAGCAATTACTGCTTAAGTGTTGCCTCTAGATAGGAGCGGCAGATAGCAGGAAACTGTATTATCTCGCAAACAAACTGAAAAGCCCTGAACGCCTGTAATCAAATCGCCATCTCCTCAAAGTCTGATTGACAGGGCAGATCACCCTAAGATAATGAATTTATTACATTTCCTGGGTTATTTACAAAGGGGGGAGGGCCAATCCGGATTGCCCCCTAGGTTTAACTGTAAATTAACAAGAAAAATTGGTTTAAGAAGAAACCACCCTAGACTAAAATGTTCTGCTCGTCTCTCCTTCCTTCCTTATTATTGCTTTAAATCTTTTCCAAAAATAATTGTTCTACAAACACAGCTTCTAAAATAGTTTCCCAAAGATTAAATATCCCTTTCCAACCCGCAATATATTTTCTAAAAAATCATTCCTTCTATGTAATACATGAAGGACTGTAAATGTGGATGAGTTATATACATACATTTAAAAACTGGTTTATTTTTCCTCTTACAAAGGACTGAAATTAATAGGGAAAAAATTCATTCAGCATCTGGCTCACAGGGATGTATAACACTCACGGCAATTTTATACGGGACACACGAGCCACACACTGATCTGTGTATTTCTGGAAGCACATCCGCATCTCTCTGCACACAGGTATCACTGTGGAAAGACCGTTGCTGATTCATGGACTTAAGATTTCCAAATCATATTCTGTCATGACTGAGAAAACGTATTTCTTTATATGCCAACTCAGATAGATTTAGGAAAATATCTTTTTACTAGCCACAAAGCAAGCTGACTATAATAGTACATTTTGCAGAAGATGCTAGAGGAAAAGAAATCTAAACAAAAAGACTTTTCGTGAAATTTGACATGGACTAGTCAGAGGGTTTCTCTATTTTTCAGAGATTTAGGTGGAGAATAGGTAACTTCTAGTGTTTTATCTCTGAAATATTTTTCAATAATATTTAAGGCTACATTAAAGTATCCAGACATATAGGTCTCATTCAAACTGAATGGTGATTTATTAATAAACAAACAATGAATATGTTCAACAAAAAGAAAGAAAAGACGATAGAGTAAGATTAATACAGTTTCCCTTTTTATAATGAGAAAGAAGCACAATTTAAAGTTTCAGGCAATTTAACGTCAGGTTTTGGAAACACTTTCTGGCGTTTGGTCCACAACATCCAACTACAAATTAAAAATAAATTACTATGTTGCAATTTACATTTTAAAACAAGTCCATGAATAAAAAGAATGCGATTGTCATATAAGGGGACTTCCCCCTCCTTTCCACATAGGATAGAATAATATCTTACAGGTGAGAGGCAAGGAAGACGGCAGGGAAGTGAGGAGAGGAGGAAAGTGGGTCTCTGAAAAGCAAGAAGAAACTTACGTGTTATCTGGAGTAACACTGTCCTTTAACAAACCATGACTTTGGTGTCTCTGTACAAAATAGTTTACGGTTTTGTTTATTTAGATAAGGCAACGTGGAGGTGGCTCCGAATTAATCTTTTAAGAAAACAGAGTTTTCTTTGTGCTGGTGAGCTGAATTTCCGGAGGATTCCGTTCGCTGGTGTGGGGAATGTTCTCCAGTTTTTTAAGTCGGATCTTTTTAGTTTCGATTTTGCATTGATGGGGCCCTTTGGCTGTTTTTGCTTTGGGGTTCGATTCAGTTCGGCTTTGAGGGTGTGTGTGCGGGGGGAGGGGGCGGTGTCAAAACTTGCTACAGTCGTAGACGAAGGCTCCGGACGTGCGGTACAGAGACTGGCTGGAAGGGAAGGCCATCTGACAGCTACTGTTCCCGTTCACCGGGGAGTTGTTCAAGCCGATCCTCTGCGACTCGAACATCTCCCGCACCGAGTGGAAGTTCTGCTGCTGGCTCGGGTAGCCCGCTGCCGCTGCCGCTGCGCTCGCCAAGTGGCCCAGGTCTCCGCCCGCCTGGTTCAGGTACCACGAGGTGAGACGGCCTTGGTGGGCCGCAGGGTGGTGGCCGGCCTCCTGGCCGCTGCCGCCGCCGCCGTGACTCAGGGAGGACGAGCTGCTGCTGGTGACCGGAGGCAGAGAGTAGTCGGGCAGGGGGTCGTCCACCGCCGAGCCGCCCGAGCCCCCGGGCGCGCCCTGCAAGTGGCCGCCGCGCTCGCCGGCCGCGTACAGGCTCATGGCCTGCAGGTTGCAGTGGTAGGTCCCGGCGCCGCCCGCGCCCCCCGCGCCGCCGCCCCCGCCCGAGCTGCCTGCGCTGGAGCTCTGGCTGCAGGGGGAGCTGTAGAGGGAGCTCTGGCCCGGCGAGTAGGCGCCCAGCGCCAGCGGGGGTGCGATGCCCGCGCGCGAGGACGCGGCCGCAGAGGCCAGAAGGCCGGAGCCGAGCTCCGCGGCCGCGCCCTGCGGCGACCCCCGCAGCGACGTCATTATGTTGTCCACGCTGAAGCCCTGGCTGTGGTGCGGCGGCGGCGGCGGCGCGGACTGCGCGGGCGGCGGCGGCGGCGCGGACTCCGCACCGTCCAGGCTCAGCGGCCGCGCCGACGGCAGGCTGCCCGGGGGACTGCCCCCGCTCGACAGGCTGCTGCTGCTGCTGTCGGGGCTTTCGATTTTGGGCACCGCGGCTGCGCTGCCGCTGCCCAGGGCGGCGGCGGGGGACAAGGGCTGGGGCGGCGAGGGGCACGTACCGTTCTCGGTCTTGATGTCCTGGATGCGCACGGGCGGCGGCTGCGGTCCGGGCACGGCGCCGTCGGCCTGCTCGGGCGGCGCGGGCGGGGGCTGGCGGCCGGGCGGCGGCGGCTCCTTGAGGTGCAGCCGGTCCTTCTCCTCCTTGTCCTTCACCGCGTCCTTCTTCTTGAAGCGCCGCCGCCGTCGCAGGAAGCTGCCGTTCTCGAACATGTTGTAGGAGTCCGGGTCCAGCGTCCAGTAGCTGCCCTTGCCCGGCTTCTTGTCGTCGCGGGGCACCTTGACGAAGCACTCGTTGAGCGAGAGGTTGTGGCGGATGCTGTTCTGCCAGCCCTGCTTATTGTCCCGGTAGAAGGGGAAGCGGTCCATGATGAACTGGTAGATGCCGTTGAGGGTGATCTTCTTGTCCGGCGCGTTCTGGATGGCCATGGTGATGAGCGCGATGTAGCTGTAGGGCGGCTTCACCATGTCCTTGGGCTGCGGCTGCGGCGTGTAGGGCCCGTAGGCGCGGGCCATGCCGCCCGGGTACTGCTCGGCGTGCGCGGGGTGCGAGTACACGCTCATGGGGGCCGGCATGGCGGTGTAGCCGCCCCCGGCCGCCGCCGCGGCCGCGCGGTAGTAGCTCTGCTCGCCGCCGAGGTACGGCACCACTCCCAGGGAGTTGGGGCTGGACACGGAGTAGCGCGCCTGCATGGCCCCCGCTCGCCGCCGCCGCCCCGCGCCGCCCGCCGCCCCCCACCCTCGCTCCGGCCGGGCCGCGCCGCGCCGGCCACCGAGTCCGAGTCCGGGCCCCGCTCGGCCGCCGCCTCCCCCGCCGCCGGCCGTGCGCGGCCTCTCCCAGCGCTGGCTCCGGCTGCTCCGCGCCTCCGGCTACCTCGGGGCCCGCGCCGGGCGCGAGCGCGGGTCGCTGCAAGGGGAGAGGGCCGGACGCGTCAGACCGCCTTGGAGGAACTCGCAGAACCACTTCCAGGCGCAGACGGGAAAAAGCAGCCAAAAATACAGAACAAGAAGGCGCCCTCCTCGCCACACCGCCTGCGCCTTCCAGGAGACTGCCCCGAGCTGCCGGCGAAGGCGGCCAAATAGCAGGGCGGGGGTGGGGGGCAGCGCGCCGGCCGCCTTCCCGGGCCCCGCGTCACCTTTTTTCAGTCTCTCGCGCGCCAGCCGCTTAAGGAAGCATTGGGAAAACTTCTGAACTTTTAAGCATCCGTCACCCAGGCGAGGACTTTTTTACGCAGTTACATTTTTTCCGGGCAGCGGAGCCCCGCCCCGCCACGGCGGCGGCAGCCAATGGCAGGCGAGAACCGCCTCTGAATGAGCTGGAGGCCGAGCCCCGCCGGCCCGCGCCCGGAGGCCAGAGGAACGCGGCGCTGACCACACGCGCGCCGGCCGCCCGGCCCCGCTCCCGCGCCCGCGCCCGCGGTCGATCCGACCCCCGCGGCCGCCCTCCCGCAGCCCTGCGCAGACGCCCGGGTCCTCCTGGGCCCCACGCAGACCCTTCCTCCGTCCACCGCTCCAGGATGTCCACCGAGTCCCGCGGCCCTGCCTCGCGCTGCCCTCCCGTTCTCGCGCCGATCCGGCCGATCCAGCGCCGGGGCTCCTCGGGCCTCTCCTCCCATCCACCTCTCCCCTCACCTTCCTTCTCGCCCGCTCGTCCTCTCACCTCCCTGCCCTCTCCTTCCCGTCGCCGTCTCACTGGGTTCACAGATGGCTCCGGCGTTTCCCCACCTGGAGGTTCTGTCCTGAACTCAGTCACAAAGGACACGATTTGGAGGGCTCGGTTACCGCGCTCTCTTCCTGGTGGGGAAGAAGGTGTTGCCCCACCTCGCCCGCTGCGCGACCCCTCCCCAGTCGAAATAAGGGAGGGGGATGCGGGCCCTGCTGGGGGCGTCCCACCGTCGTTCGCCCGCGTCGCCTGCTCGACCCCAGGGTCCTTGGCGGCCCGAGGGTGCGGGCCACGCGGGCTGCGGGAGCTGGGCGGCCTCCCTTGCTCGCCCGTGAGGGGCACCATCGGCTCGCCGTGTACAGCCCCCTCTTCTCCGGCCCGACACGTTTCGGCTCAGAGGAGGGGTCAGGCTGCGGGCTCTGTGACATTAGCAGGTGTGATGACAAGAAACAAATAAATACGTCCAAGAGCTTAACGCTTCCCCAGGCTAATCTCCATCTCCACACGCGCGGGGCTCTCGACTGGCGGAGATAACGGGTGTGTTGGGGGAACGTTCAGGATCGCACCTGCAGGCCGGCCCAAGGATTCTGGGAGGATCAGCACAGAAGGACCCCACGCCTTGCGCACAGGCATGAGATTTGCAGGCGCTGGGTGACTGGTGTGGGATAGGAAGAAGAGAAATGAGGGGGAAAGAAATGAACAAGCGGGGAAAGGACGGGCCTCCCTCCTGCTGCAGCGCGACTCTGCACTTCGGCAACTCAAGACTCCTGGGGAGACTAAACCCCAGGTCATTTACCAGACCGAGAGTTTGGGAGACTGTGAAGAAGTGGGGTGACGCGTTTAACACCTCGGCTCCTCAGATTTGTGGCAATCTATTAACTCTAAAACGCGTGGGAGCCCCTTTTGGCTGCCTGGCTCTAATAGTGGCTTCCTCACTTCTGCAGGAAAATTCAAATTGCAGCTTTGGTTGTTAGATGTCAAGGACACCGACTTCTGTGGTAGGCACAGCTCCGTGTCACTTGAACATTTTTGCAAAATTATTGTATTTCAGAATGAACATTTACATCGAGAAAAGGAGGACCTGCTACTTCTAGAATTAGGCTTTTGAGGGAGAGGTGCCGGAAGTTCCGAATACCGAGGCAGTTGCTCCTGGCCTGCTGTGCGCAAGGGGCTTTTGAGATCCTTTTCCAGGTTGTTGGCAGGGCCAGGTCACTGGTGAGTTGGGAGAAACACCAGATTTGTCAGCAGGAAGCTTAGAACTTGGTTCCCCAAAACACTGGGCCGGGTAGCCGTGGGGGTGGGAGTGAAGAGCCACGACTTTAAAATGAGTTTGTCTCCAACCCCCAGCCCTGCACACCGACGGTCTTAGCAGTCCTCGGGTTCGAGGCTTTAAGCGATGCTTTGCCTTCAGCCTGGAGGACAATTAAGTTGTCTTTCTCAACACCTCAGCATTTGGTGAATTCGCTCTTTAAACTGCTGTTGCGCTGCTAGCGGTTCCGGGAGATGGTCGCAGCGATCAGCGACCTGTTTTCCGAATCCGGAACCGCTGGCAGCCGGCTCTTTGCAATGCACAGTGGTGGCCCGCTGTATCTCCGCCACCCGGCCCACCCCTGGCCTCGCCTCACCTCCTCCCTCCAGCAGCCCAGCTTGCTATGTAAACTGAAAATCCGACAGCAGCAGTGCTCCCAGCTCCCCACTTTGGATATAAAAGTTGCTGTTGTGAAATCAGTATCTGGCTTGCGGGGGGCAGGATGGAGGGCTGCAGTTGTATGAAGATCAACTTTCCACTGGTTTAGCTATGGATATTCGCCAGGGAAAGGTATTTGCATTTGTGTTTTATAAGCTTACTCGGAAGGAAAGCTCCGGCAAACGATCGATTGTATTTCAAGCATTTCACTTATTTTATAACTGTTGTTAGTGGTGTTACTTGAACACCAAGACGCAGACACGAAGTCTTTTGGGGAACAGGTTA
The DNA here is from genome assembly GCA_963575035.1 of Avahi laniger. NCBI lineage: Eukaryota > Metazoa > Chordata > Mammalia > Primates > Indriidae > Avahi > Avahi laniger. The sequence goes on along the minus strand of CAUYSK010123014.1, from coordinate 30,821 downwards.
AAGTTTTCATTTCCAGGTTGCAGTTTTTGATGCCCCTTTTCTGCTGCTCCCCGGAGCACTTGGGTCAACCGTCTCCTCCACAACTCTTGACTCGGTTGGCAGAAATGTCTCGCAGGAACCCTTTGGCTTCTCTTCTGACACCTCTACTGCTTGCAGCCTGAAGGCCCTGCGGGCGACAGCAGCAATGGATGTTTGTCGGAACCGTCGCTGGGCTGCACCCCGCCCCTCATCCCCTCCCGACCCACCAGGCGGGGTTAGGATTCCCAGGCCCACCGAAGGGCTCCCAGCTGTGAGGAGGGGGCGTGACGTCACAGAGACGTTTAAAACGAGGCCTCCCGGGGGCCCTACTGCACAAAAGCGCAGGAAGGGGGAGGTGGTGAGCACGCCGGAAAATACTGGGATTGGGGACTCGGTGACACCGCAGGAATGTGTGTGGGGGCTGGGGGAAGGGATGGTGCCCTAAGGCGGGTCACTAGGAGCCACAAGGAGCTCCTTTTTTTTTCTTCAAGTAAAGTGGGGTTTGGGGTAGGAGCCCCGAGTCCAGAAAATCCCTCCGGAAGGGTGAAGATCGTCGTCCCTGTCAGAGACCCCTCAGAGACTTTCCATCGTCCTTCTCAGCCCAGGCCAGCCCAATCTCTCCCGGGATGTGCCCAGACCTCCCCCCACCCCCTTTTCTGGCTTCTCCACGCCCTGAGCTCTGGGTTCAACGCTGGAAGCCGATAGACCCTCGTGGGGCCAGGACGCAGCGTGCAGCTCCAGGGGGGCCCCTGCCTGGCCCAGGAGCTGCGGGACACAGGAAAGCCAGGCTTAGGCGATGAGGAAAGGGGCATCTTCTGCTCAGCAGGGAGCAGTGATTCCTGGGGGGCTCCGTTTGTCCCGTGGTTCTACTGTCCTCCCTCCGACGTGGGGAGAAGTGGAAGATTAAGGCAATTACCCCACAATGCAACGGCCAAACTTCCCACTAGGTTGCCATCACAAACAGCTGGAACCAAGTCCGTTTGGGGGGTGCCTTTGCACTATTTAGATAATTGTTTAGTTCTCCATCTGGTCTCGTTTGTTTAGACCAGAAGCCCAGGGGTAGGGGAGAATATCGTCGTGTCAGTACCCGTTATTCGTTATCAAACCAGGCTGGCAGGTAGCGTTTGTCATCGGTGTGACTTTTCAGCAGACGGAGGCGAGGCGGGGACAGAATGTCCGGGTGACCGCGACTCTGGCAGATAGACTTCCTCCTCTCTTAGTTGGAGGGTTTTCGAGCAGAGGTTTTGTTAATGCAGTCTCTCCAACGCAGCTATCTCCTTAGCAGAAAAATAATTCCTACAACGAACGAAAAGAGCGTTTGGCTTTCGATTGTTTTAAAGACAAAGTAATCCATCTTGCCTACCTATATGATTGAGTTAATCGGATGGGGCGGCCCTCCACGGGAGGTTTGTATGATGGGATAATTTAATGTCCTCCTCCAAGTCCCCAAGACGGGCCGTTCCCCTAATTACTTACACGCCAGAGAGAGAGAGAGCCGACACCTGCTCCTTTCCCCTCCCGTCCCACCTGACGCCCCTCTGCGGGGAATCCTCAGCTTTCTGGGGCTCAGAGCAGAGCTGAGCAGCAAGAAGAGGCCACAGGGCATGAGGGAAGTGAATCTTTAACTTTGTGCCGGCTACAAAGGACTGAGGACTTCCTTTGTCCCGGCAGAGGTAGATGGAGATCTGAACTGCCACCCTTTACCAACAATCCGGGATAATAAAATTTGTAAAGGGGTAAATGGTCCGAAAGCACAGGTTTTGCGTGCGTGTGTGTTCGCGCGGGCCTCGGTTTCTCCCCATCTAGGTCCCCAGCAGACCCAGGGCGGCTGCCGCAGTCCAGGGCCTAGAAGGGCTGAGGCCCGGCTGCCTCCCAACCTCCGCTCACCTGGGGCGCCTGCCGCGCAGGGCAAGCAGGGTCCCCAGGCCCAGGGACTACCAGACCAGGCGGGAGCCGTCCATCAGAGGACAGAGGGGCAAAGGCGCCTTCCCCGGACTGGAGCGGAAAGCCGCGCGTTCCAGCACGAATGCGCCCTGGCTGAGTGTTGGAGGAAAAGCTTTGATTGGCGGGACAGACCCACAGACAGTTCCGGATTCAGAGGGTGAGATCGGCTGCACCTTGCAGGCTCTTCCCGTGTTTCCGGCCCCGCGCCGCGGCGGACCCAGGCGCTAGGGCTGCGATGAGCCTTTCTTCCCGCCCCCGCGACGGGGACCTTCGTGGTACCCCAGTCTTAGTGCCCTCGGCCCCTCCGCGTGCCCTGCAGGCCTGAGCTCTGGGACATTCCTCCTGATGCCCCTCGCCCTAGCCGGAGGCGTCCCGCTGCGCGGACGCACCAATAGGCCTGGTGCGCCTAAGACGCACTGGGGGCCTCGCACCCCGCTCCTCCTGGGGAGCGGGCTCGGCACTCTAGGCTGGAACTGAGCGTGTGCACCTCTCAGGGCAGGGACAAGGCTGGCGACTGGGTCCGTGTAGCTGGCCTCGCGGGAGGGCGCGAGGGTCGACGGCGCCGGCAGCAGCTGGTCGGCGCCTGGAAGAGGTGGCACGGTGGCCCGGCGCCCCTGCCGCCCTCCACAGGCTTCCCGCCTCTTCCCCGCAAGCCCAGGCACAGAAGGGAGGGTGCGGAATCCCCCAGGGCGCTTGGCGGACCGGGCCCGGGGCGCCCGGCTGAGGGGCGCAGGTCCCGGGCCAGTCCCCGCCTCGGGGGCCTGGGGCCAGGCGGCCGCTCCGGGCCCTGCGCGTGCTCCGCGCGCCCCCTGCCGGCGGCCTCATCTCCGCGGCGCCTGCGCCACGGCCGGGCTCCACCGCGCGCCCTGGGCTCTGCTGCCGCCCCAGGGAAAGGGGTCTGGGGAGGGGCTCGGGAAGACCACGCTGCCGGAGTGGACCCCGCAGGGCCTGGCTCCTGGTTCTCACACCCTGCAGCTCTCATCTACCCAGGGTCCATGCAGGAAGGGTCTCATCGGGAAGACCATCTCAGGCTCCCAGGTACAGACCCGGGACGTTTTTGTTGCTGGAGTGGAGGGAGGTGACCCGAGACTGGGGATTTTAGCCACTGGCTACACATTCCTTTCCAGGCGGCCCCTTTTAATTGATGAACATGTTACAGAAAAAGCAAGGCTGCTTCATCAAGTGAATTACATTCTGGGAGATGCCAAGGAATGTATTTACTGGCAGCCAGGTTTGCCAATAAAAGTTGCAAATAAAGACTGCTGGTTTCCAGGAAAATGTACTTCTGTTTTTTAACCACTCCTTAGTCTTAATTACCAAAAAGGTTCTTTGAACCTCCAAAGAACCGGTTTGGAGAACAGGACAAGTCAGTGGTAGTGACAGTGGCTGCTCGTGAAGTCTCACACCCCACGCACACTTACACACGTCAGAGTCACCGTATGAGAACACAGACCACGCACACCTACAGCTTTACCCACAGAGAGGCCTGCCCGTATTTACATACACCGCAGACAGACTCGGGCTGCAGGCTGGCACACGGAGAGGTATGCATTCGGATTAGTGCTATTTAGTTTGGAAGTGAAGATGTGAGAAAATACAAACCATGGCAAATAAAGAGACAGATTTCCACAGAATATTAAACAGAAATAAATGTATGCAAGAACGGGAAGCACTTGCTCCATAGTATTCAGCTATCGTTGCCCCAGTAGGTTTTTTTTTTAGGCCGATAGGGCTGACTAGGATTAAACCACACAGTAAGGCAACAGTCAAATCCAAAATTTACTTTTATCAAATGGTCCCTTTGCTTGGGGGTCACAAAGGCCCCAGCTGGAATTAGAAAGTCTCTTCGCATACAAACGGGTAGCTCTTTTCCCTTCCCAAAGCTTGGTTTTGGGCAGAGCAGGCGTACCACTGAAAGGTGCGCTTGTTGACATGGTCTTTGTCTGCTCGTAAGCACAGACACTAATGACCACGACAGTAAGGACATGAGGTGTGCAGGGCACTTACTATGTCGTCACTCTGCCGAATACTTTAGTTACTTCTTTTCATCCTTACAAGGCCCCGGCATGGATACTGTTATCTGCATCTTATACCTGAGGAAATTGAAGCATAAAGAGAATAAATGACTTGTTAAAGGTTCTGGAGCCCTCACAATTTTACTTTGCTGTGTCTCCTTGGCTCTGAGATACCATTTAAGAGAGGAAAAACTTAAATGATTAAATATCATCAGTGATAAGTCTCATCTCTAGTTCGGATGTTAATATGTAAAAAATGAGCATTTCAGATCAATGATACATTTACTTGTCCACTTAATGAGCAAACACATGAAGCTCTGTGTTTGGCATTATTTCTAGCAGCTGGGTATATAACAGAATTCCCTCTGCTGTACATCCATGTGAAGGTAAATACCAATGATTATGGGAAGAATGTTCATCCACATCGATCCTTGAATGTATTATGTACACATACATCTATTTAACTTTCACTGGGCTGGTTTATTTGCACACTTAGTATGACTCTAGAGATGTTCACAGCAGTGATAGGAAGGGAGTGGTTTAAGTACCTGCACAAGAAAATGGTATGTATTTGGGCATATGCTTTCTGTATAAACAGACAAAGGTCCTGCTGGCTGATGCATTTTTGTCTCTTTCTTGGGAGCTATCTGGTGTCTCCTCTCCAGGTTTTCCCTCCACTTAGTTTCCCCGAGGATGGTTCTCCAGGAAACACAGGGAACAAAGAAGAGGTGAGTGTTTCTGCCCCTGCCTCCATTGTGGACATGCCCTTAGCTCCAGCCCCTACTCTGAGGTCCCAGCCAGACAGGATCCTGCAGGGCGGGGGCGCTCAGGATGCAGGGAGGACACAGGAGCATCTCCCTTCAGTCCCCATGGCAACATCGGAGCAACGGCTGCTGGGGAGGGAGGGGGCAGTGGAAGCCGGGTTCCCAGCTGTGGACCCCACGCAGGTGCCTTTCAGAGGCCACCAACATCAAGCCCTTGGAATCACAGAGAGGGAAACTGAGGCTCACAGATCAGAGCTGGCCCAAGAGGTGGAGCTCCCTGGAGTCCAGCCCAGCCTCCCCCAAGCATGGCCCTGGCTCCAGTTTCATGTCCCACGGAGGCCCTAGCATCTGACAGCGGTGGAGGCCTTTGGCTTGGTTGCCTTGCGGGGGGTGAGGGCGGGCAAGGAGCAGATGAGGGGAGCCAGGTGGGTGGGAGGGAAGGTGAGTGGAGGGTGGCAGGGCTTCTTTTCCTTTCCAGGAATCTCTTCCCCTGCCCATCCCAGACTTGCTCTGGGCCTGGAAGGCTGAGCCAAAGGCGAGCAGTGACGAGACAGCACTGAGGGTGCAGAGCCAGAGGAGGCCCCAAGGCCTCAGCCAGGTCCGGGGCAGCAAACCGACTCTCTGGAGGTGTTTGGGGGGACTCGGGGCAGCTCTGCTGTCCCAGGGAACAGGACAGCATTGGGGTCCCAGCCCACAACAGGGGTGCCAGGGGCCACTCTGTGCCCTGTCTTCCCTGCAACAGTCGGGGAGTGAGTCCCAGCCCTGGCTGGGGTGTGTTCCCCGCAACCCCCCGCGGGTGGCCAGCTCAGTCAGGGGCAGCGAGGCCACACTTCCCGGGGAGCGCCCAGCCCCTGCTGGCCACGGCGACAGTCTGGGACTGCCCTGCTTCTCTTCAAGACCAGCCGGCCAGGGTGTCTGGTCTAGCTCTATCTTTCCCCGGCCCGCGGAGGAAGGTTCTTTTAAGGGCTGGGCTGCTGTGTTCGCACAGGCGCTGTGTTTAGTCTAGCTCACTGACGTCCTTCCTGAGCAGATGGGAAGAGGAAACGATTCTCTCAGCCATTTTTGCCTTCACCGTACCCCGGCCCATCCATCATTTTCTCACCTACTGTCCCCAGGATGGCAGAGTCTTCCCCGAGTGTCCGGCAGCAGAGAGCACAGGCCAGGTCACGGGATGGTCTACCGCCACCCGCCCTGTGTGCTTTCCTGTTCCTTTAACACAAAGGTTTACATTATTGGATATCCCCGTGATGAAACGGGCACCAGATTAGATAAGGTCAAATTACACTTTTATAAGGTGCCAGTATCGTCTATGAGACATTCTCCTTCATTTGCGATAGTGTGCACTTACAATAACAGTTTGTTTTTATAGTTACCGCTCTTCTCACAGAGACAGCATCTATACACACTGTGACTTCTTAGGGGGAGGACCATTTACTGCCCAAAGTGGAGAAAATTAATAATAGTCACTCGCCAAGAAAGAGTGAGTTGCTAAAAGCTGCTGACTTCTGGGAACTGGCCCAGTGGGCAAGGCAGAGCTGTTTTGCTTCTGTGTGTGGCACTGTGCGTCGTGCCATCTTAGGAAACGCGCCATAGTAGTTTTCATTGTTTGCCTTTATGAGTATTTGCTATCAAAGATTATCTGTTAGGCGTATTTGTTTTAGTAAGGAACACGTCCAAGGGCAGGCAGACATGTCACTGGGAAAATGTTTTGGCAGAGTGGGGCGGGGGTTTTACATAATAGGAAAACAAACGGAGCTCCACCCTCCCAGCATCAAGGCAAACACATTCGCATACTGTGTTTAATATCAGCCGCAGTGTCTGCTGTCTGGTGAAGCAGGTTAGTTTTCTAGTAAACACGCTCTCATTGATGCCAGCTGTTTTTTCTGGAATGGGCTCAGGCTCCGCAGGTCCTGCACTTTGTTCATCTCAGCCCGCCCTCAGATACTCTGGGAGAGCTGGTGCATTGCAATGACATTTCCTTTTGCTTTTAAATGAAGTTTGAGAAAATTGGACTTCACATTTTTCCTGAGTTCAGCAAATTTTGAATTTCCTTCAACTATGCATTAAATGGAGTAAAATAAACAAGTTTTCCTCACTCTGTTTTTCCTTCTCGTGGGTTTGTACATCAGCTTTCCTGATGGTGTCTACACAGCGCTGCCGATGTCAAGGAGATTCAGTTCTCAGATGGTGTTGACAGTCTATTGTAAATCTCATAAAAGGCGAGTTGTGCTTTACTTGCCACAGTGCTAGACATTTTCCAAGTAGATATTTAGAACCCAGAACGTGCCCCCGAGCAGACCAGAGTCATAATAAATCCAGGTCAAGTGCTGGGGTCAGAGTTCTTGGCAATGCCCCCTCGAAAACAAATTTCTCTGATATGCCCAGATCTGCTTTTCCAACATTAGCATAACTTTCAGTTTCATCCACCAGATAAACAAATAGGGCAAATGTCTGTATTTCAGGGAAAGCAAATGATGAATGCATAATTCGTTCCCTCTCTTAGGAGAAGTTTATGGAAGTTTGAATAGTTCACTCTGACGTGTGTCGTGATGGGTTCAATGTATCCTCCCCCACTGAGCTCCGTTGCTGGCCATTTAATATTATTTTAAAAATTCGAAGTTACGTGGATGTGGAGGGGTGGAAGGAGAGAATGGGTGTGGGATGAGAAAAGAGATAAAACTGACGTCCAAAATTTTGAAGAAGAAGTGTGATGGGTCTTTTATGGACGCCCCTTTCTCTTAGAAAGCATAACGACTGCAGTTATTAATTCTCTCATATTTCGAAGGGTTTATTGATGATCCTGTGGGGCAAAATGTCTGAAAGGGTGTTGCAGGGAAGCCCCCCCGGCTGGTCATCCCTGCGAAACCCCCCTCCCCAGCATGCCCCTGTGGTGCACAGGGTGGTCCCTTTGTCTGTTGGCTGGATTTTTCTTTTTGTTTTTTTGCTGGAGAGAGTGTAGAATTATCGTTGTTCAAACATGCCTTCTCTTTTTTCTTTCTTTCTTTCTTTCTTTTTTTTTTTTTTTTTAAGATACATGAACTCTGTAACTCTTCAGTGCAAATTGCTTTGGTTTTTCTTCATTAGAGACATTGTGCCCCCAGGGAGGGGACTGGACCCGTAGGAGAGCTGGGCCAGACGGAGGCCCAGAAGAGGGACCCTTGGGGCGGGGGGATCCCAAGCCCTCCAGCAGCTGAGCGCAGGGCAGCTCCCCCTTTCTAGGGAGGCACAGGGAGGCCAGAGTGGCGGCAGCTGTCTCTCTCCCGGCCCGCAGAGCTCAGGCTCACAGGGCAGGTATTCACGCCTGGGAGAAAACGTATTTGTGCACACGTGGAGGAAACTTCTGGGGCCTTCTCAGCCACCCAAGGAGGAATAAATCCTGTGTGAAGGCTGTCCTGGGGAGGGGAGCCACCCTCTGGCCACCTGGCCGGGCGGGGCGGGGGTCTCCCGCACAGGTGGAGTCCCTGCCGGGCCCCTCTCTGCGAGCGTGGGTGTGCTCGGAGAATACTTTCCATCCCTGCGCGGGGCTCTGCGTCTGCCTGGTCCAATTTCTGCCCACATTCAGTATATGCCATGAAAGGCCATTTTTCTTTTTGAAGCAGATCCAAAATAACACACATGATGAAGTGAAGGCAGGACGCCCGTGGAAAAAGAGAACTTCTCCCAGTTATTTCAACGGAACGAAATGCTGGCTCTCCAAGTAAAATCTGACTGAGAAACGAAGCCTTCCCTCTTTAAGGTCTCTAAAGACGGGGGGACTTGGAGGCTCTCTGAGGGCCTTGCGTTGTGGGTGCTGAGGCCCTGCCACACTCGGGCGCAGGGCTGGCAGAAGGCGCTGAGCCGTGCCCCAGTTTACCTCTCCTCGAGGAATGAATAATATCTGTCTCTTAATCTAAAAAGGCTTAACTCTCTTTTAAGAAGGGCTTTTATGAGATGATTCAATGGAGAAACTTTGGAATGCCTTTGAAAAAAGAAACTGTGTAAATACAGGAAATTAAAAAATGAGGAGCATAAATAGTAAATGAGAGAGCTGCTAGTGCTCTGAAATTCCAGTTAACTCCGCTGGAGTGGAAGGGCCGTGCTCTACCTGGACGGAGCTGTGTGCTCGAGTCTGATTCTGCCTGGAAGGAAGCCGCGCACAGAGCCCGAAGCGGGGAGAAGGTCAGACGTGGGTGGGGAGAGCTCCCTGCTCAGGGCACCTGCCTGCACCTCCTTGCCACGGTTTGTGTGCAAACATCTCACGGAGCTTTACAGAAGTAACATTACAGTTGGAACCGAGGAGGCTGCGGGTTTAGGAAAAATAGTCCTTTATGTGTTGCAGTAGATACTTAGATTAGTAAATACACACACATCACTAACGTACACAATATCCTCATTTAGCCCAGTGAGAGTCAGTGTTAAACACAAGTGGAGTTTTCAGTAGGAAAATATTTGAAGCAAACTAGATGTCCATTACCAAAAACATCAACTTGAATGGATCATGAAAAAGAATAATGAGGACTTTGCAAAGGGTGGATTCCGGATGGATTCATCTGGACAGAGATTGTTAAAGAAAATGCAAAATGAAAATGACCAGCATTGTAAGAGGCTAATGCTGGTGAGAATGGAAGGTTTTTAAATCACAAAGAGGAAAAATGGAACTGGGAAAAACACCGTTTGCAATTGGAGGCATCAGATCACATCCAGAGAAGCCTCTTAGCAAGACCCCTGTGAACCAGGGTGGGACCTTCTGTGGGGCAGGCAGGGCTCGCTGCCAGGCGTGGGAAGAGAAGTAAGCGGGTGGGGGAAGGAGAGGCGAAAATGGCCCAGAGTAATTTGGTGAGAGGAAGAGATAAAGCCCCTGGGGAGGCAGAGAAGGAAAGCCTCAGCTACTCCCAAGGCGAGCGTTGAGTTTCACACAAAGCTCCTTATCTCCCTCTGGCCTGATGTTATCTCCCCTTCAGAATGGTAAATCGTTTATATAACATTTGCTGGTTCACAAAATGAGGCGCTAGAATTAAGGTGAGGACGGAGTCAGGGCTGCTGGGGGCACAGGCTTCAGGGAGAACGGATTTCCCCTGTCACTTTGCAGGAATCTTATCTCCTGGGCTTGTCAGGCAGGAGTGAGGCGGGAAGGGGTGAGGGCTGGCTGCGGAGGGCGGGGGCTGCAGTTCCGGTTTTTCTGGGCCTGTTTGTGTGTGCATGTGTGTCTGTGTGTACCTGTGAGCCTCCAGGGCAAATGGCTCCGGCTTCCCCACTGAGAGAAGAATTTTCCCAAGGACTTGTCTCTTGGCCGACGTTGGAGCTCCCCTGTGCCCACTGTCAGCAGGGCAGGCAGAGCACGGGTTCTCCTGGGTTGTCGTTCTGACACAGAGGAGAGGTTCTGCGACTAGCGGAGGGTGAGAAGAACCAAGATTCCTGTGTTTGGTGATGGTCTATTTGGTGATTTCTGTTGCCCATTGGCATTTGCAGAAAAACGATCATTTAAAAAGATCCATTATCACCTTATTTTAGACATGCTGAATGCAATCAGGGGTGTTTTATATGGGATTGAAAATTAAAGATAGATTCCATCTTTTGTACTTATTTGCTGCAAATTGAGTTTTTATGGGTTTAATGTTCTCTAGTGATTTGAAATAAACTAGACTTGGACCTCGAGTTTGAAGACTGAAACCAGTGGTTTCGGTTATTTCTTGACTTCATAAGAATGTATTAACGGAAGTTATTTCCGAACCCGGATCCCTTGTCTTTTTCTTTCTCCCCTTCCCCCATTCCAGGGTGCAGAGGGGTGGGGGGTGGCTTTAAAAAGCCGGTCTGCAGGGACCGTCATGGAGCTCTGGCGCCACCAAGTGGCAAGAATGGAGAAGTGCACTTCGAAGCCGCCTCAAAATCCAGGCGGGTTGAAACCAGCAAGGTGAGGTGTGTTGGCCAGGTAAAGTCCCTGAGCTTTACGACTAAGTATATGCAGGACAAAAGCCTTACCACAGGATTTGGGGTGGCAGTATATTCCGTGGGCTTTGCTGCTGGTCCTTAGAAAGACTTCAGCTGATTAGGGAGAGAGAGCAGCTGAAATGTTATGGTATGTTTGGGTGGGTATGTATGGGCCTGTTTGGGTGGGCCTGTTTCCCTATAGTGGGCAAAAAGCCTTAAATGAACTTGGATTCCCTTGCTTTGTATTTTGGTCATCTCCATTTCCAAATCCAATATACCCAAGAAACGCAGCCAAGGCCAGGAAAGGGTCAAAGTGCGAGTGCGCTCACAGCTCTGCAGGCCACAGACGGGCTCACACTGTCTCCTAAACTAATTTTGAACACTTAGTTGCCCCTCCTTGAGGAAGGCGTCGTAAACTGAGCTGTGCCTTTGTTTGGTGCAGGGCAGGCTCCAGCGAGTGGTGGAGGGAGGGGAGGGAGGAGCAGGCCCCCTGCTCTTGGTGGCCGCAGGCTGGCTCTGTGGAGGAGGTGGGGAAGCAGAGCCCTGAGGGGCAGCCCAGGCAGCTGGGGCTTAGAGGAGAGTGTGCAGAGAAGCTCAGGCGCTAGAGGCTGTGTTTACCAACATCACCCACACCCAGGCTGTTTGGGGAAAGTCTGGGCAGGGCACGTGGTCCGCAGGGTGCAGATCCTGGACACACATTCTGTCGGAGAGGAAGGTGCCTGTTCACCTCGCCTGGTTTCTGAACTCAGAGTGGTCCGAGGGGGCCAGGCCCTGCTGTGGGGGGCAGGCACACGCTGTGCCCAGAAGGAGCCACTCGCCCCTGTGGTGCCTGGCAAGGGCCTCCCACGGGGGATGGGTGCTTCTCAGGGGGCACCCTCCAGCCAGGTGACATTTCCTGACCACCCTGGCAGCCCTGGCGTTGGATGTGTCCCCTGAAAACCCAGCCCTTGGAGAGACCTCAACCATCAGAGGCCCTGGGGGGCCAAATTAACTAATAAAACGAAATGTTCCTAACTGTCCCGAACGACTCCTGGGTTGCAGAACTCTCACCTCGGTCTCTGAGCACATGAGCTCGTCTCTCTCGGCCCCTGGTTCGTTCTATACAGAAACCGCAACAAAGAAAGCCCCGAGGCTTTATCATAGTGCCCCTGTGCCCTGTGGCCAGGCACAGACTGCCGCTTGCCGGCGGGTGGCCGGAGGGGCAGAGGCTTGGGGTGGCCGTGGCATGGGAGGAGAGGGCGGCACCCACCGAGAGGAGGCTAGAGCGCGACCAGTGTCACGTCTCCCGGGAGAAGGCTGCCGCTGCGGCGGAAGCTTTCAGGGCGCCCGTTCTGAATTCTAACTTCCACGTCCCCAAGCTGCTTCTGTCCTCGTAGCTGGTTCTGCCGTGGACACCGCAGCCCGTGGCACTCCTCAGCGCCACCGGCTGTGTGCCACGAGGCTACCTGGCCTCACCAGGTCTCCGAGCCTGGCTCCCCTGTGCCGTGTCTGTCCCCTCTCCTGCCGCTGCCTGTGGCCCAACCCGGGTCAGCGGGAGAAGTCTGCATCCCATGGGGGGATGAGCCTCCGAGCGGCCTGCTGGGAAGGCGCCCGGGGGGTGGCCTGGGGCCCGGCATGGGGTCTCCTGCTGACTCTTCCTGCCCAGGTACTGCTGGCGTGAAGTCACATAAAAAGTCTTTATGCGCCGGGGAGTGTGCAGTTTGTTCTGGAAGAACATAAAGTTCATTGTTTCCCTTCAGCTGTGCGTTGCACTCGGCTCAGTCTGCCCCTTACGAACACTCGGCCTCGTTGCCACAGGCACGTTTCCCGCCGGCTTCCATGAGGCAGTTTTTAGACAGCAGAATTCCGCCCCTTTCAGGATGGAAGAGAAATCAGAGCTTTCCCTCCTTCCTACAAGTTTTAGAAAAGTATTCTATTGAAGGCTGACCAACCCTTGACAGGTTTCCTTGTTGCCTTGGCATTTCAAATCCTATGTAATTCATAATGCAACCTGAAAATTTATTTTTTAATCAGAAGTTCGAGTCACACTCAGATGGAAACTTTAAATACAGGCAGTTTCTCAACTTGCGGTTTGCACCTGATGGCTTGCAACTCGCAGGAAAAGGTCGCAGTTAGTTCCACGGACACCTTAACAGGGAGAGCCCTTGGCAAGAAAGCAAATTTGGCCCGTGGACGATCTAAGTGTTCTGGAGGCAGGTTAAGCAGCTGGAAGAAAGCAAGTAGTCTACACTTGCCAGCAGTTTCTTGGCCAGACAGTCATTTTTGTGCCTTCGTCTGACTTTTTGTTTTAGGAGGGCAAAAATGAAAACAACATTTATAATTATCCTATCTCTCTCTCTCTCTCTCTCTCTCACACACACACACACACACACACACACACACACACATACACACACACCGGAGAGATGCTGTGGCCCTCCACTACCAAGCAGATTCAAGGGACAGGAAAATGAAGACCATCAAGCCGGGGAACGCCTCCTTTTCCTACACCTCCTCCCAGGAATCTGCTTTTGCTAAAACTCCAAATGAAGGAAAGCTTCCAGTACTCTTCTCATGTGTTTCTTCCCCAAAGGAAAGTCTTTTCCCTTTCTTTGTCACATTCCTCTTTTGCCCCCTGGAGACACGGCCAGGACCCATTTCCTTTGGCAGGGGTCGGGCGGGTGAGAGCTGGGGGCACCTACCGTGATTCTGCTCCGGGGCGGGGGCCGCAGTGTCTGGCCCTCTGAGGCTGGTTCTTCTGCACAAGGATGTCAGGGTCCAGGGTTCCTTTGGTTTGGCGAAGAGATGCCGCCGATGCAACAGGTTAGCACAGGTGCTCGGATGGGTGGGTGGGTTGAGAGTAGCCTTGGCGGGGCTTCCAGATAACTCGCCAGGGAAGAAAAAGTTCCTCCTCAGGCTGATGGAACCGAGGAGTCTGATTTCGCGTCTGTCTTTCCTGCACCCATTGTGTGTTTGTACGAGCTTAGCAAAACCCCTTGTGAATTGCTTCGCTCCTAGCAAATGCTCCACACAGCCTTCGAAATTGCCCAAGGATCTTTTCATGAGTTCAAAGGAAAAATGTGCTATTTTGGTCTATGCATATCTCTTTATAGCTAGAAAATGAGCACGTCACGCAACATGCCTGCCACACCTGGGGCTGGGAGGGGATGATCATAAAGTGGGTTTCTTTTTGGCAGTGTATTTTCCATGAATATCCCTTGAAATCAGGTTTACTTGGCTGGAAACTTCTGTTCATGGGAGCATGTATTTTTTTAAAGATTGAGCAAGATCAATGTCGCTGAGAAATTTTTTTTGTTTCTCTGTGTGTGGAAGGGACCAGGAAGCATGTGCTGCGAGGAAGTAGGAGCGTGGATTTCTAACTTTTCTTCCTTCAGACTGAACGTCGGCCCTTTGGCAGCTGCGGAGCTCCAAGGTGGCTGAACCACAACAGCTGATACTGTCCCGAGGCTTGTCCTTGTGGACCAGACGGCTTCTGCACGTGGGCAAGTTCTCTTTGCCGTCGAAGGCAGCTTTGTGGCCTGGCCTGGCACACGGCTGTGGGCGATCCAGGAGACAATGTCACATTAGCATGGGCCTCGTTAAAGAGCAATATCCTAGATTCTTTAGAGAAGAGAGTGAAGTTGTAGCATGAAAAAATGTTTGATGAACCAGCAGACCCTTATAAAGTTGCCTGAAATGACGGCTGTACTTAATTTTCGTGACGTTTTAAACACAGCAGATCTCGACTTCAGATAAGCCGAGGAAAGAGCAATATTTTAGAGTTGCAGACTCCCTGATGTGAATGAAATTTTGCCTTCCAGGGCATCATTTGGTTGCTTCAACTAGGAATTGAACAAAAGCATTTGCTGGAGGTGGGATTAGGAAGACAGAGTCACATGGAGCTGAGGCAACAAGCCGGTGGCGGATTAATGCGGTGTGTTTCCCTGCTTGCTGCTTCAGCAGGACCAAGAAGGAGAACACCCGGCCGCTGTGCGGTTCGATTCCCTGTGTCCCAAGGTCTGGCCTCTTGGAGCACCTCGATTCCTCCATCGCTTGTTCACCTTCCTGGAATCCTCCCGTTCAGCTTCCATTAAGACTTTCTCGAGGGCACCTTTGCTCACTGCTATCCAGGTAGAACCCTTGATCCTCGTGATCTTGGCGGTTATGTTCTAGAGTCTCCACAGACACTGGATTAGCGAATGCTGAACTGTCGCTCCTGGGGGGGTACGGGGTTAGGTCCCTGTGAGCCTCTGGTCGAATCTTCATGAACCGATCAATTCTGTGTGTTTCTGTTCATAGACATCTTGTTTGACGTGTATCGTTCACTCGTTAACACGCCCCTCAGTTAACAGCACCGCCGCCGCCGTGCCTGAATGAAGCCCCCGACGCACCTGTCTTCTCTGCAGGCACGGAGCCTCCTGTGCTCCGACACGAGCCGGCACTTCAGCTCCATGGTCTGGGCCATTTCAAACAGCGAAACCAGCCCAAAGCACAAAAATGTGCAAACGGGCACTGAATAGACTGAGGAAGGGCGCTTGTTTGTGGCGTGAGCGCTGAACAGGAAGGGGAGCTGGGACCGCACGCCGGGCCACTCAATCTCTGCGCTGCTTGGTGCATGCCCGGGAGCAGGGGTGCGAGCAGGCTGAGTGCTGATTTGGGGGTTACAGATAAACGTTAGCGAGTAGGAGAATCTGCAAATACAGCATCTGTGAATAATGAAGGCCGACCGTATACTGATGAAGCCAGCGCGCATCTTAAAGATGATGGTAACTCTTCATAATTTAATTTTTGGTCTCACCCAACATTCCATCATTTAAAAATTAACTGCATTTATACGTGTTTTGCTAATGAAGACACACGATTTTGGAAATCGCTCTTTACCCCACTCACCCTTCGAAATCCAGGATACGTCTCCGGCTTGTCTTTCTGCACCCAGTAAGAAAGTCATTCACTAGATGCTTCTGCATCTCTGGGTGCGCCAGGCCCCAGTGTTGAGATTCATTTACCCGTCAGCAGTGACAGGGTTTGGGGGTGTCCTAAAGATCAGAATTTCATCATCGCTACAGTATGAATGTGAATGTGTTCAATATATTAGAAGGCGTAAATAATTTCACTCATGAGTGATGTTTTTGCCCTTTGGGGCTATGTTAGGAAAAATATTTTGAGTAAAGGACCTCTTCTGGATCCTTTCAGAGTGAGATTATGAAGCTGTCCCTTCAATAGGGCACCGTTGCTTAAGCCGAGTGCCATAGAATACCGGTAATGTGGGTTATGTAACTGCTTAAACTTGGGAAATTCTGAGCAAAGTTGATCTCGTTTCTCTGCTGCAGACCTTCTCAGAGCCTTCAGCAGCTGGTGTACACTTTGACTCCCATGAGGTATGGAGTGTGTCCCACACTGAGTTGACCATGGAATGACCTCCTGGACGGGGGTTCTCTGGGATCCTTTTGGGAAACACTTACATACAGGGAGTGTCTGAGACTGAGGTGCTGCCCCGGTGCCTGGGCTCGGGGGTTGCTTCCCCCCAGGGATGGAGGGCAGCCACATGGAAATTAAAGAGCCGCCTCCCATTGTGTCGCGTACATGAATTTATGCTCAGTGTGCAGATACTGGGGGACGATTTCATGGTTTTAAGCACTGAATCGGACATGCTGCTCTCTCACTTATGATTTTGCAGGAACATTTATGAGCCACTGACTGTGAGGAGACCTGTGCTCGGGGTGAGCAGTGCGAAAATAAATGGAACTTTGAAAGGTTCCAAACAAAGAAAGAAACTCACAGTGACTTCCCTCTGATCCTGTTTTTCGTGCTGTGTCGATAATCATCTCAACCTCAGTTACCACATACAAATACTTCAGGAGGCGCCTGGGCAGAAGCTCACTGCCGGCCGATGCCAGTCTTTTAATTACCATTGTCGAAATACTGTGGCACTTTTCTCCTTTCGCATTTCTCAGGTAGACAGTGTTACGTGCACAGCCACCGGATAATAATAATTCGTCTTTAAAATTGCCCCCAAAGGGGCTTCTGGAAGGGGAGGCAATCAGTCCGTCACGTGGGTCCTCGACGACCCTCTTTAGCTTTGTGCAATTTGAGACTCGATGTTGATCACCCCCGTCCATGAGAAAAGCGTGACGAGATCGTTATTAAACATCTGCCGCGTGCTGGGCGCTGTGCTGAGTGCGGCAACATGGCAAGTGCGATTCGGTTCCTTTCCCAGCCGGAAGAAGGGCTCGCGGTTTTCAGTAAACAGTGACAGTCCCAGCTACCATTCCTCAAACGCCCACCCTGTGCCGCACCCCGGCAGGTCTGCGCCGAGCAATGACTCTGATATTTCTGGCGATGTTTGGTTCAACATTTTTTTTTGAATGGGATTGACTATGATTGTTGGGGAATAAAGGAAATTGCAGAGCTCCTCGTACAGTGTCTGCCTTGGGTAGGGTGGTAGGAAAAGTCGCTTTTACTGCGCGTTGTGACGATAACACAGGCAGCATCTGTTTCTTATTCATCTTTGTCTTCTCCGCACCTGGCCCAGAACACACGCTGGGTCAATGTTTGCTAAACAAATAGTGATGACTTGAAGAAAAAATGTGCTTGACTACTCAGCAGAACAGAGTAGATATGAGGTCACTTGTGTACTCTCAGTTTTTAGGAGATTGTTCTTTGTGCTCATTTGGAGAACTGACGACATCTGCGAATTGAAGTGGAGACTTGAGTCAACTTGTAAGATAAATCAAGCCAGTGCCACGCATTTCCACGCGTGATCTAGATAATTCGGGCACAAATGTTTCGGTGTCATGTATTGTTTGAAAAAGTCCTCATTTTATGCTGTGGAATCTCACGTTGCAGATGCGCAGATGTTCTGGAACATTACAAGCTCTTCCCACCAACTTAGCAACAAACACGCTTTTATACGCAGGTCTGTATTTTGCAGGAAGCATTGTCACGGTCTTCTCAGCAGCGAGGCTGTGCATAAGGGAGATAGGTTTAGGAGGTGCATGTAGGCTTTCCTGCCTGTGTCTGTGGTGTTTGAAATTTCCGTAAAGGTCACTTGGCAGAGGGTCACCAATACCTTCACTCAATGCGAGCCCGCAGCTGCCAGGTCTGGGAACCGCCTGAGTCAAGAGCAAGGAACCAGCGCTGCCCGGCGTTAACAGGAGCAAACGGGTTCGCCGCAGCAATCGACGGAGTGTCATTTCCCAGCTCCTTTATTCACTTGCTCATAACTTTCTGCCAAATTCTTTGGGGCTGAAACCTTTCTTGTCTGGTGCCGGGCCATGTCTGCCCAAAGGTGAATTTTTCTGGAGAGTTTCTGCCAGAGCTATTAAGCCTTTCATGAGTCAATGAAAAAAGAAATTCTTCATTTGATTTGGTTGGCTTCAGTTCTCCAAGAATTCAAAACTTAGCCCAGTCACCTAAGAGATGCTCTCTCTCTCTCTCTCTCTCTCTCTCTCTCTCTCTCTCTCTCCCTCTCACACATATCCAGAAACACACCAACACTCAAATATACATATGCACACCCAACACACACATACTCAGACACACACTAATACACGCTCACACAACTTACAGACATGCACAGTTGTGCACACACGTGCACACTTTTGCTCATACACCCAACACACACCACATACACACACCAACCCCCCACTCACACTCACACTCGTACATCCAACATGCTTACACACCGCACATGGAGACACCCCCAACACACTGACACACACAGGACTGACAGCCTTGGTCTAGTCCATGCAAGCCTGAGCCAAAGGGTCATTTTTCCCTGGGGGGAACCAAAAGCTCTCCCTGCTTGGTCACATGTGACCGGAAAGAGGGACACTGGAGGGGCGGATGGACTCCCCAGACCATGACCATGTCCCTTTTCAGCAGAAGCAAATACACTCATTTGCTTGAGGCTTCAAAAGCAGGAGAGTGAAGTCCAAATGGGAAGGGGAGCTTTGTGGGCGGCATCGCTCGCGTGACGGGGGGGCGAGGGTGAGTCCTGACCGTGGACATCGGCGTCTGCTGCGCAGAGCGTGGGGAGAGGTGCAGGGTCTGCTCTCTCACCGTGGGCGACTCCGTCAGCCCTCACCCGTCTTGCTCTCTGCCACCCCCTTTCGAGGGGCAGAGCACCTGTGATTTTACGTTGATGGGAAACGGTTGCCCTGGGAAACAAGAGGAAGGAGGGGGACACGTGGCTAGAGCAGAGTCGTGGGGACACCAATCTGCCTCCAACCTGCCTCTGGACCGTCCTCGACGCCTCAACACCAGATTGGTCAGTAGCAATTGTCTCCAGTTTGCTGGAATCGGGGCTGGCCTCAATAATCACATGACTTCTAGTCAGCCAGCACTCTGGCTCTGGGAGAGCTCCCATCAAAATTAATAGCCTTTTTTTTTTTTTTAGCAGCTCTTTTTACAACCCCAGTCCTCTTCGGAAGGGCTCTGGATAATAATTGGATATGAACATTACCTGATTTGGGAAAAACTGAGGTCTCTCATTTTCTCTCTTTAAATATTTAATTGCCCTGTATGCTTTTATTTTGCAAAAGGAAAACAGAAAAAGCTAAAAGTCATGGGAAGGAAGAAGCCTAAGAATTTAGGAAGATATTGAAGAAGAAAATAAAATCTTGAGGTCAGTTTGGTTTGTTGCAGGGGCAGCTGGCTGGATAGCAGGGTGTTCACGGGGGTTCAGAGACTGTACTCACCCTCCAGGGAGCCGGGGCCTGACCTTTCCCCGGGGAACTGAGAATGCAGAGAACGTCACAACCCAAAGCTGGCCCCAGGAACAGCCAATGGGAGGGCCCTGCTCCGCTGGCACTGAGCGGTGGCTGGGGTCGCCTGACGAGTGGCCGTGTAAGACCCTTTCTCCTAGAGCTGGCCAGCCAAGCCACTGTCCCCCAGGACCTGCACCTCCTCCTTTCTGGGGACACTTCCCTTCAGGCCGCAGGTGCTTTTCAGTGGCTGTTTCGTTCTCTTCCAAGCTGTTTCTTCTAACCCGATTTCACCTGAAAGTGTACAGCAGCGAGTCGGGAGGCTGTTGAGACGGCCAATGGGATTGCCCGAGTCCTGTCCCCTCCCTAGGGAGTATGGCAGTCCAGGGACAGCATCTCCGCAGGCAGCCACATTCTGCAAAATATTCTGTTTTCATGCTGGAAACTTCTGGGAGAGGCTGGTGGATTTCAAATGGACCCTAGAGCCCCTGCACACGTTACAGGTGTTCGAAACACCTGGGCTCGTCTCGCTGTGACGAGAAGTCAACTGAATGGAGCCAGTGCGTGTGGCCTCTGGCATCTGGTGGCTCGCAGGGCGTGGATGTGTTTGGGGCTGGTATTTTGGAGGACACCCAAGGGGAGCAGTGCTCACCCTCCTTACTGAGCAGCCGCCAGCGCTCTGGCGCTGTCGAGCCTCTCGCCTCCATGTTCATTTGCGAATTACCTGGGAAGGCGGCTGCCGAGCTTCGAGACGGAGGGCACCGGGCAGAAGCCGGGCAGAGCCGCGTGGGACAGCCCGCGGGCAGGCGCGGAGGAAACCCCCTGCTTCTGTCACTGAAGAAAGGGGCTTCTTTTTGCTCTGAATTCCCCATATGAACCAAACTCACCAGGTAAAAAGCTGGCATGTTATTTTGCACAGTTTAGAAGAGATGACCAAGAACGCTGAGAATAAGGGTTTTCACCAGTAACCCATAGACTAGTCTTCAAAATAAGTATTACCAACATTTAAGAAATCCTCATTAAAGATCACAACTTCTTGAAGATCTTTTCTTATTTTCTTTTAAATTAAATTAAATTGTTTGAACAGGCAAAACATGAATGCGGTTTAAACAGAAAAAAGACATAAAAGGTAGACATGGGGATGCTCCACCCCCACCCTGACCCAAAGCCACCCCGACGTAACTGCTCGTATTAGTTTTTGGGGAGAAGGGGGCGAGAGCATGTGCATTCATTGCAAAGATATAAAGAAATTTCTAAAAAATTCTTATTTTCCTTCTTTTCATAAGCAAAAACACCTTGCTTTTGTTTTACTTTACATTGTACCCCGTTGATTCCTTCCTAGGATGCAGGGAGTTTCTCCTCCAGAGCTGTCTGGAGCTCAAGGCCGTGGATACGCCCAGGTTGATTTAACCGGTGCCCTGTAGTTGGGTACTGGTGTTGTGGCCGGCCTGTTACGGTAACAAACGATGATTCGGCAGATCACCCCAGACACAAGCCATCACTGCGTCCACAGGGTGAGTTCCAGAAGTCAGATTGCTAGGTCAGAGGGTAAACGCACGTATAATTTCGATAGCTTTAGCCACCCGCCCTGCTCCGGCCCTCCCGCCAGCCACGCGGAGACCGTCCTTCTTCATGGCCTTGCCGGTCTAAGGTGTTGACCAACTTTTGCATTTTTTGTCAATCTGGTAAGTGAGAAATGTTATCTTGACGTAGTTTAATTTGAATTTCCTTTGAGTGAGAGTGCACATTTTTCTGTATATTCGTATTATTTCTTTTCCTATGAACTATTTCTTCTTTTGCCCATTTCTCTATTGGGTTATCGGACGTTGTCTTCTTGGTTTATAGAAGTTCCATATGTGTTAGGAAGGTTCACCCTCGTCTCTGATATGACGTTGTCTTCTTGGTTTATAGAAGTTCCATATGTGTTAGGTAGGTTCACCCTCGTCTCTGATATGAATTACAAGTATTTTTTCCCAGCTTTTCATTTGTTTTTTGATTTTATGGATGGGTTTTTTTCTCAGTTTTCTATTATGCATAAATCATTGAAAGAAATCAGCCGTGACTCTACCCCCTAAATTCAACGATTTGAACAGATAGCAGCTCCCGGGCGTGGCCCATCTCTGTGTGCACGGACTTCCGCGTGCATCTCCCCAAAATAACACTGTTGTACACAGTCGTCACACCATTGTCACAGCCAGGAACATTCACAGCAATTCCCCAATGTCACCTAATATCCGTACTATCCGTGGGACTTTGCCTTATAGAAGTTTTTGAGTTTTGTGTGTTTAGATTAATGGCTACTGAATGTTTAAGTCTTAGTTAAAAAGATCTCCCTGTTCAAGGTTATAAAGATATCTGCCCTTGAATTTTTTTGGTACTTTTTATGCTTTGATTTTCTTACATCTATGATACATTTGGGGTTTATTCCGGCACATTCTGTGAGGGTGGATCCCATTCACCTTTTGGCAAGTGACGCACTGGTGACACCGGCCTCTTTTACTCGAAAGTCCATCTTCGTCACCACAGACCTAAGGCATAGCTGCTGCCACACGCAGAACCCTCACGTTCGTTCGACTCCATTTCTGAGCTTTCTACTCTTTGCCACCAGCCTGCCTTGTGGTTTTAATGACTGGATCTTTAGACTATGTTTTAGTACCTCTTAGGGCTGGTCCTTTTAATTTTTCTTACTTTTCAGAATTTCCTTATTCCTTCCTTTTTTTTCATATAAACTTTAGAATTACTTGTCTAGTTCCAGAAAAATTCCCTTTTAAAACTTGAGATGTCCATGTTTAAGGAACGAACTTAGAGAGGGCTGGTGTCTCCTTAGGAAGGTGAGTCCTCCCACTCACAAAGTTCCGCTTTGTGTTTTTCAGGGGAGTTTTGAAGTTTTATCCTAAAGGTTTACACATCTCTTGTTGAGTTTTTCCTAGATGCTTTGCCTTTTTTTATTGCTCTTGTGAACGGCATTGCCTTTCCCACTATCTTTCTCTTTATCGGGCTTTTTCAAAGGAGTGCCGTTTGTTATATATGAAGCTGTCAATTTCTATATGTTAATTTTTTTTCTTTCTCTCTCTCTCTCTTTTTTCCAGATAAGGTCTTGCTGTGCTGTCCGGGATGGAGTGCAATGGCATCATCATAGCTCGCTGTAACCTCAAATGCCTGGGCTCAAGTGATCTTGAGTAACTGGGACTATAGGCTCATTCCACTCTGCCCAGCTAATTTTTCATAGAGACAGGGTCTCACCATATTGCCCAGGCTGGTCTCGAACTCCTGGTCTCAAAAGATGCTCCCACCTTCTCCTCCCCGAGTGCTAGAATTATAGGCAAGAGCCATTGCACACGGTCTGCATGTACCTGGCCCCGGCACAGACCACTTTGCTGAGCACGTGTGGGGCTGGGGCTCCGCCTGCCCTTCCCGGGTCATGCCCAAGGGGCTGTCACAACACAAGAGGTGCCTTTCTGAGCATCCACTCAGAGGGGACACTGGGAACGTAAAGCTCCTTAAACCACCCCTGATGGGGAAGTGGGACACAGCCCAAGAAGTGGGTCCCATGGGTCATTCCCAGTCACATGTTTGTCCCCCTTCTCCGGAGATGGTTGCTTTTTTTTTGCTAGTTTTACCACCTGGATATAAGCCCTAAACAATATAGGGAGTTTTTTTGTGTATGTGCCTGTCTTTGAATTTTACATAAACGGTGTCACATTGCCTGGGGGCTTCTCCTCCTCAGCGCCGAGCCTGTGAGGGGGGTGCCTTCCCGTCGGGGCAGCTGCGGCGTGCTGTTTTCTCTGCTCATGCTGTTCCTTTGCACTCACCATTCCGTCATTTTTATCACTGCCGGATGTTGGGTTGTTTCTAGTTTGGGGACGTCATGAGCAGCCGCCTGTGAAATCCCCGTGCATGAATCCCGTGCTGAGAGTACCCTCGGTGTGGAATTGTTGGGCCATAGGCATGTGCGTTGTCCTGGATGGGATGTCGCCAACGCTTCACTCTCCCAGGAGCGGTGCAGGTGAGGTCCTGACAGTCCACGTCCTCCCAGGTGGGGCCTCCGCACAGCCCGGCTTCCTCTCGTGTGCACCTCGACGCCAAGTGTGTCCGCAGCTCCCGGGTCCTGTGCCCTTCCCCCCCCTGGATGGCCCCGCCTCCCATTTGGGGCTTCTCACCAGCCTGAAAGCTACCTGGTCAGGGAGGCAACAGTGGCTTCGGCCGTCGCCCTAGGGATGCAGCCACATTGAAAGGACGGGAGTTGGTGAGACAGGACTTCCTCAGGAGGCGGAAAGCGGAAGGGCTGCCCCAGCAGCGGGTACCCTGCAGGACCTCAGGCGCCTGGCTTTGCTTCCAGGGCGCTCAGGTGGCCAGCCCTGACAGGCAGATGGCTGGGGGGCTTTCTGCCCCTGGCCGTCCACAGGGGTCCTTGGGGCTCAGCCTCCACGAGCTGTCCCACCTCCTCTCCTAAGGCATCCCAGGAACCTCCAGGCAGGCAGTGTCCTCTCCAGGCCTGGGGCCTGTATCTGCTCACCTGGTCCCTCAGGACTTCAGCCCTCATCTGCCGCACGCTGGGGTCCTCCGCAGCCCGCTCCTTTAGTGCGAGGGTGGGCAGGGGGCCGGTGTAGACCCTCACCACCACCCCAGCCTGCAAGACAAAGGCTCCGCAGCACAAGGAGGGCACGGGAGCTGCAGGGGCGGAGGAAACTGGGAAGGACAGCGGCAGCCTGGAGTGTCACCGACCCGCCCGGGAGCCCCAACCACACACTGAACCGGCTGTTCCGCTCTCTCCCCCCTCAGTGCATTGCCTGTCTGGGGGTCAGCAGATGTCCTTCCCTGGGTGTGTCCTTACATCCTGGGCGACCACAGTGGAATGGCCCTGTGTCCCTGATCAAATGTGAATTTCAGAAGAATTCTCATGTTTACGAAGATTTCTTTCTAAGGCAGGACGGTGGACGTGGGTTCGGAAGAGTCTGAGAGAACGGCAGCTTCCCAGGGCGTGACGTCCTCCAGTGCCCCAGTGTCACAGGCAGGGCGTGGGTGGGGAGCGGGGACGGGCGTTTCCGCTCGTCCTTCAAGCCGGGTGCCCAGTTATCTGCTAAATATCCGCTCGCCTGCTCTCCCGGGTGTGCCGGCTAACGGGTCGTTCTCTACATTGGTTTTATCACTTAATAGAAAATCGTAGTCAATGCAGTATTATTATTACTTTTAAGTAGCCTCAAGAGAGCTCTCCGCAGCACGAGTAAGCCGTCTCTCGGCTGCTCCAGGTAACGGCCACATTAGTGCCCCAGAAAGCCGCTTTTCCTCGGATCGCTGATCTCAAAGCTATGCAGTGGCGGGTAACTGTGTTGCATCTTTCGTGTCTTTTTTAAATTTAGAGTTAATGGTTGTGCCTTTCAGGGAAGGACAGTTCAGGCAGGTTGAGTGGCGAGGACGGACAGCTTGTGCCCAGAGACTGCAGCCCCTGGGTTCAGTCGGCTGCTGCGGCGGCTCCGGCTGAGCCGGGAGCTCTCCCAGGGGAGACCGGCCCGGGCACTGCAGCGACCTCCGCGACAGCTCCCTGGGCCATCGGTCCACCGGCCTGCCCGTCTCCACGGACGCTGCCGCCTGGGAGGTGAGTCTGCAGAGGTGCTGGCACCTTCAGGGGGACCCGTTTTGTCTTCTCGTTGTCTTCCTGGACTGGGAGAGCTGAAGTCACTGGAGGATCATTGCAGGGGGGTGGGGACGAGAGAGGAAGGGACAAGGATGAGAGGAAGAGGGCTCAGTGCGGGAGGCATGAGGAGGAGCAACCCCCCCCCGGGCCCCATTCCTCTGTGCCAGGGACTGCTTCTGTGTGAGCCTGTCACCCCTCGGTGGGACAGTGGCCCTGACAGTTGACTCTGCTAATCCAGGTACGGGCAGGCCAGCAGCCACGGCCCAGCGAGCTGCAGGTTATAAATATACCGTCGGTGCTTTGGCCCAGGGCCTGGGTGTGGTCTGCAGCTGCCAGGTCCCGTCCGGAGGAGAATGGAGCCCTTCTTCACGGCGCGGGCCCCGGGGTTATTTTTAGGCCATGCCCGTCCCAGCTCCCTGACGGCCGCTGCTCTTAGCGTCTAACGCCCTCGCCCCTCTGCCTTGCTCAGCCCTTGCAGCCTGTGACTCGACTTTGCGGCTCCTTGCTGGAAGCCTTCCAGTGTCTCGACGTTCCTCTGAACTTGGGGTGCTCCAAACTGTCTGCGGTCTCCTTACCAGGCGGGCAGAGGGTGGGATCTGCAGAAGAAAGGACGCCTTGTTACCTCCGCCCACAGTGTTTCTGGTCTTTGTGTGCACCGTGCGCTGGTACAAATCCTTCTTGGGACTGCACCACATCATGTGTTTTGGGGACTTCGCTATTCACTAGAACACCCAGACCTTTCCTGGAACCGGGCTGCCCCTGTCATCTGCCCATCGTTTCTCTGTATCTGCTGCAAATCGAGGTTCACTGACAATAATGTGGCCCCTCTCCTTTCCAGGGGGCTTTGGAGTGGTAGTAAGTGTGTTCTTCCCAGGCAAAGGCGTGTCTCCCTCGGGGTCTCTTTTCAGCCTGGGTGATGACATGTCTCAGGCCAACATGTCTTCGTTGGGAGCGCTAAAGTCAGGCTGCAGAATCTCTCCAGAAATCAGAAAGGCTGAATTTCTGATTTCAGAGTTCAGAGGGACCCCTCTTCCCTCCGGTTCGGGGAGAGGGCTGTCTGCCATTCCCATCACCAGTTTCTCTTCAATTTCTTCTGCTCACTTCTTCCAAGATATTACCTGGTTATTTTTTCTGCCTCCTGTACATTACAAGGTAAAATGGGGTCTCAGAGTCATACGCCTATTAGGGACTGATTTTGGGGACCAGGCATCTGAGTGTCAGAGATGTGACTTGTTGGCAGTCATGGTTAGTTGCTAGGACACTGGCTCCGAACCTACAAAGCATGAATTTTCCCTGCCATTCGTCCAAACAGCTAATAAATGATCGATGAATTTGGATGTAAGTGAGAACTTACTGGGCCTTTCCCTGCAATGTCTCATCCTCAATTTATGAAGAGAGAACTTGTATGATTTTTCCGGTGCATAGCCACTAGGCTTAAATTCATCATACATGGCCTAGCCTTTGTGGTCAAATCTGACTGATTCATCAATGGATTTATGGTCTGTTCGAAGCCCACGTAAGGAACGGAAAGAACCATGGCCAGTCTGTGAGAACGGCAGGATTTATTTGGTATGAGATGGTTACCATAGAGGGACTCTTTATAATTTGTTGGATACAAGGTTTTTGCAACCATGGAATTTTGGACATGTGGCATTATTGTTTTTGGAAAGATGGTGGAATAGCCCACTCAATTATCAGTTGTGCTTGGATGAGTAATAAATTCCAGCAAAGAAATGCAGAAAACAGAACGGTAAGCTGTCTTCTCGAACATGCTAGGTTCTTCGCTCAGTGACTCCCAGACCGCCCTGCATCTCACCAGTCTTTCCTTGCTATTCCTTTTTTGGCTTGTTCAAAACCAGAATTTTCTACATAAGATAATAAAACATAAATGCAAAAATAAATCCCACCGACGGCTTTTGAAGCAGTTACCATGTACCCTAGTGCCAGCTTCTCTTGTAAA
The DNA here is from genome assembly GCA_963575035.1 of Avahi laniger. Lineage (NCBI taxonomy): Eukaryota > Metazoa > Chordata > Mammalia > Primates > Indriidae > Avahi > Avahi laniger. Next base: position 3,894 of record CAUYSK010123014.1, on the reverse strand, counting down.
AGCTCGGCATCATAGCCAAAGGCCGGTTGTCTAGACTCCTCTGGGCTGACCGTGTCTTGGGGTTTATTCTCGCCTTTGCCCCCAGGACTCTCTGTTCCTTCTTTTCAGGGATATCTTGACATGAATGGTACCCAGGGTTCTCTTCGTTCTTCCTCACACAGTTTCTTACGCTCTGAAGACCACAACGTGAAAACATAACGGGCTTCGAGGCTGCTGTTAGTGCTTCCAGTGCTTTGACAGCTAGATGCAGTTTCTAATCGTGCCTTCCTCTCCCTTCGGTGTGCGTGTTCAGATACCCATCCCTATTCGGGACTTGCCAGCTCCGGGCCGGTAGGAGTGCTGTGGGTGAGGTGGGAGACAGGAGGGGTTGGCAGCCTTGGGTCTCGATCCCAGGCCCAGCACTTGGTGACAGCAGTAAACAACCAGCTGGGGCACAACTTTGTTTCCACACCACGGGTCTTGCCCAGAGTCGCCTTGCGGCGGACAGGGGCTCCCGCAGCCTGAGCAGACTGGCGGATAGACGCTGATTCAGGCCCTGGCTGCCGTGCAGGCCTGGGAGGTCCGGGCAGGGAGTGTCCCAGGAGAAGGTCCCCAGGAGGTGTTTGCTGGCAGAAGCTGGGAGGGATGCTGACGGGAGTGTCAGAATGAGGATGCTTGTGCCAAAGCAGCGGGGCAAGGTGTACCCGGAGGCTGGGTGGATGCCGTGGGGCCCTCTGCGGGGGCCCTGTGCTCTTTGTTGTCTGCTCCTCGCCTGTTTATTTGTTAAGCGTGGCTAAGAATGCATTTTAAGAAATTTCCTCACAGAACTCTAACGTGTATTTAAAATTTTTCCAACTCAATTGCTCTGGTCCAAATATGTGGAGTAGGTTCCATTGGCTCCAGAATGGGGTTCCAAAATGTGGAAGCTTCTGGAACTGGCATGGTGGCTGTGATGACTGGGGATGGGACAGCTCACCTGGGGACAGGTGCTCTTGGCCCCAACAGGTTGTTGCCATGTAGGATGATGGGCCCAGTGAAGTTTCCTGTTCTGATGACCAGAGAGGAGCAGGAAGCAGATTTGTTAAGCGTGATGTCTTTGGGATGGTGGCAACTAATTCAACTCTTGCAAAAGAAAAAAAAATGCCCTGAGAGCCAAACAAGACTATTTGGGGTCTGTTTGCTTCCCTGTGGTCACCCGTTTCCTCTAACATACGTTCGTGATGCCAAGGAGAGACACCAGCTAGTGGTTCTTGACGAGCTTTGTCTTCTTAAGGGACCGGGCGTTAAGTTACCCATTAAGTGAAGTTATCTGTTGAGCAGCGAGTGCATCTGAGCCTGGCTGTCTCTCTCCCCAATTTCTCCTCTTTCATTTATTGCCAGGACTAGTTGTTCTGCATGCCATTTCATAAACTGACCTTTAAGAAATGCACAATAAACCCCTGTGCTTGCTCTTAAAACAATAACATGGTAGAATTTGAGAGCCGAGGGGCCATGAAGGTGGGCTGTAAGTCCAAGTGCAAAAGAACTGAAGAAGTCATTAGGTGAATTGCAAATGTAAGTATCGACATACATGCATGACTTTCGGGATGTTTCCGGGACCTTCCTAACGGTACCAGGTCTCTGCCCTGCACGCGAATCCTGCCCTCCCTGTGCTTCGGTGCTTCCGTTCTGGTAGGGACCCTTGGCTTGTGAACTGACCTCGAATATTGCATTTCACTGCTAGATTTTCTAAACCCAGGCCGTGACCCTTCAGCACTGTGGGTTATAGCTGAAAATTAAAAATGAAGTTTTAATTTCCTTTCCCACTGGGGCCAGAAGTTCAGGGAAAACAAGGCTGGAATGCACTTCACGGGCAGCCTCCTCTTCCCAGGCCTCCCCCGCCAGGAACTTCTCTTACAAAGCCTGTTGAAGTGTGCACTTTAATCATCCAAACTGCATCTGCAGGTTGTGGGGAGCCACAATTCTGCTTTCCCATCAGAACAAGGCCAGCCTTTCATTCCCAGCTGAGCACTGAATAGAGCCGGTGCCGGCCCAGGTCTGGGTGTGAGGCTGCGTTTCCAAATAGGGCATCCGGGCTTGCCGGTTTTGGAGAGAGAACCCTCAGTGCCTTTCCCTGTGACAGGAGCAAATGGAGCCCGGAGCCCTGAGGCCGCGTGGGCCGGCGGGGGAGTCAGTGTCGGGACAGGGCTGGGGACGCGGCGGGGTTTGGGCCTCTTCCTGGCAGAGCAGGACAGCTGCCCGGATCTCCTGGCCCCCAGGTCGAAATGCCGTCTCTGTGAGCATGCCACTCCGGAGGCGCTCTGCCCTCTTTCCTCTCGCTTTGCTGCTTACAGCTGGAAACCGCAGGGAACTGTCAGCTGCTTACATTTTCTAGAAACCAGACTTGTGCTTTTAAACCTTTCCCAGGGGACTGCTGGCCACAGTCTGCATTAGGTGTGAGGTGACAGGGCTCTGTGGGCTGACAAAGAGCCTGGGAACTCGGAGGTTGTGAGTTTTGTAGTCCCAGCTCGGTCTGGGGCTGCTCGGGGCCTGGCTCCCAGGCAAGGGGAGGGGACTGGGGTGCAGCCCCAGAGGCTCCTGTGTTGGTGGGTGGTCGCCCTGACTCCACGGGGCAAGCCCAGAGCCCTAACTGGGCTCTGCCCTGAGAAACTGGCCAGGGTTCATGTGGAGACAAGATCAGTGCGGGGATTAGGAGGAAGGGAGCGCTGGTTTGTGGAGTTGCTAGCTAGGGACCATGACTGACACTTCAAGGAGAGACCTACTGAGCACAAATGCTGAGTCACCCGTCCCTGCATTTCCCAGACACTTACGAGACCCTCCGAGCAATTCTGCAGGAAGGTGCTGCTGTATGTTTTCACCGTGAGGAAGCTGAGACCCCGGGAGGGCACAGAGCTGGGAAAGGTTGGCCGCGGCCCTGCCCTTTACCCTGTGGGAACTGCCTTTCTAGAGCCCTCAAAGAAATTTTCTGAGCCAACAAATCTGATCATGATCTGAAAAAGGAACCCATCGTATTTTTTTTTTTTTTTTTTTTTTTTGATACAGAGTCTCACTCTTTTGCCTGGACTAGAGTGAGTGTCATGGTGTCAGCCTAGCTCACAGCAACCTCAGACACCTGGGCTCAAGCGATCCTTCTGCCTCAGCTTCCCGAGTAGCTGGGACTACAAGCATGCGCCACCATGCCCCGCTAATTTTTCTATATATTTTTAGTTGTCCAATTAATTTCTTTCTATTTTTAGTAGAGACGGGGTCTCGCTCTTGCTCAGGCTGGTCTCGAACTCCTGAGCTCAAACAATCCGCCTGCCTCAGCCTCCCAGAGAACTAGGATTACAGGCGTGAGCCACCGCACCCGGCCAATACACTTATATTTAAAATAACTAAGGCAACATACACACACACACACACACACACACACACACACACACACACGTATTCATATTTCCCTTCATGTAGACAGTGTTAAAATATTATATACAATTAGTTCTCCCTGCTTTATCTTCTTAACTTTATATAATATCCTGGAGATCACTTCATGGCAATTTATAGATATATTTCTACTTGGAAGATAAGATTTTAATTGTTAGTTGAGCTCAGAATTCTTTTTTTTTTTTTTTTTTTGAGACAGAGTCTCACTGTGTTGCCCGGGCTAGAGTGCCGTGGCATCAGCCTAGCTCACAGCAACCTCAGACTCCTGGGCTCAAGCAATCCTTCTGCCTCAGCCTCCTGAGTAAGTGGGACTACAGGCATGTGCCACCATGCCCGGCTAGTTTTTTCTATGTATTTTTAGTTTTCCAAATAATTTCTTTCTATTTTTAGTAGAGACGGGGTCTCACTCTTGCTCAGGCTGGTCTCGAACTTCTGAGCTCAAACAATCCACCCACCTCGGCCTCCCAGAGAGCTAGGATTACAGGCGTGAGC
>CAUYSK010123012.1:0-10084 GCA_963575035.1 Avahi laniger | reverse complement strand
CCTCTCCTGTTCCACTCAGCCCATTTCTACACATGTCCATTTCAGAGGAAGTTCCATCAACTCTGGTAACCTGTTTCCATGTGATAACAGCAGGCTCTTGATGAGAAACAAATATTAACTATGTCTGACATAGATAGCGTTAGGTGATGCTTAAAATAATTTCATTTGGGCCGGGCGCGGTGGCTCACGCCTGTAATCCTAGCTCTCTGGGAGGCCGAGGCGGGCGGATGGTTTGAGCTCAGTTGTTTGAGACCAGCCTGAGCAAGACCGAGACCCCGTCTCTACTAAAAATAAAAAGAAATTAATTGGACAACTAAAAATATATAGAAAAAATGAGCCGGGCATGGTGGCGCATGCCTGTAGTCCCAGCTACTCGGGAGGCTGAGGCAGGAGGATCGCTTGAGCCCAGGAGTTTGAGGTTGCTGTGAGCTAGGCTGACGCCACGGCACTCGCCCCAGGCAACACAATGAGACTCTGTCTCAAAAAAAAATTTCATTTGTTTGTGCATGCTCCTTGTTGCCTAAGAACTCTTTCACATATGGGTATCCCAATTTCCTTGGAAGCTTCCAACGTGTCCAAACACTTTGTCAGTGATTCTGGCAGTTCCTTTGTATCCAGCCAGAAATAGTCCTCAAACTTTTTTTTGGAAACCTTAAATATTTACTGGAATCGATCCCCATGTAACCGTCACGCAGCTCAACAGTGATCAGTGCATGGTCAATCCTGTTTCATCCGCCCACTTCCCCTTCTTGTATTGGTTTGAAGAAGATTCCAGACACCATTCATTTGACCTATAAATATTTTTGCATGCATCTCTGAAACATAAGGACACTGTAAAGATAACCGTGAAACCATTATCTCACCTAAAACTTTAAAAATTAAAGTTAATAACGCGTTAATACCATCAAATGTCCATTTAGCATTCTAATTTCCATACATCTATGGTGTCTTTTTTTTTTTTTTTACAGTTTGCTTTAATCAGGAACCAAAAATATTCCCATTAGTCGATAAGTCTTTTAGGTCTCTTTTATTTTGTAGGTTCTACCTCGCTGTCTTTGCAATTTGTTTGTTGTTGCAACGAGGTTGTTTGTCCTGTCGGGTTTCTGGGTGCTGATTTTGCAGATTGCATCTCTGGTATTCTTCAGCATGTTCCGCTCTCCCGTCTTTCCCGTAGGCTTGATTCCATTATAATTTTCTCTTTGCGAGGTCTCCCTTCCTGGACTCTAACTTCCTGGAGGGCAGAAATGGTGTCTTATTTATCTCTGCTTACCCACTGATAGTGCCCAATCAATGGATAAAGAAATGATTAAAATCAGGTGGCTGTTGGTTGTTTCCTCAGGTAGGATCAGGTTACCGGGACTGGATCCTGATTTCACCCTTTATTCTCTGGGCGACCCTGGGCAGTCATTTAACCTCTCTTGGCCTCGGATTTCTTATTTCTACAATAGAAGCAATGATAGTATCCACTTCGTGGGGGGATGTGGGACTTAAATGAGAAAATACACGTAGAATGCTTAGCATAGTGCCTAACATAGAGTAAGTGCTCAATAAATGAATAAATAAATAAATACATAGCTATTATTGTGGAAGTTCTACTGGCACGGCATTCTCCATTAGTGAGGATAGGCCAAGCTAAGCTGAAGTAATAAATTAATCACTAAATTTCAGGACTTATTTTACACATGCAGGGTGGTCAATGGATGCTACACTCCACACAGCCACTCAGGCATCCTAAGCTTCCCCTGTAGCTGCCCCATCTTAATATGTGGCCTCTGCGGTCACCATGGAAGGAGAAGAGAAAAGCATGGAGGTCACACATGGCTCTTAAATGCTCCTGCCCAGAAATGGCACATATCACTTCTGCTCACATTTCATTAGCTGGAACTCATCACCTAAACCCACTGAACCAAAAGGGTGCTGAATATAGGATGCCCATGTGCTCAGGAAGAAGAGAATTGAGTAGGGATGAGCCCTTGTAGGCACTAGGCGCTACATTCTGTGTTGCCTGTATTTAAATCTTAGGATGGTTGCAAATATCAATGGTTCTAGTATATTTCTAACAAGCAAGGAGTAATTCTTAGTAATTTCAATTGCTAGTTGAAATTTGGAACCACCACCTGATAGAGTGGTCTGTTTTCATCCATACCACAGAGTGATCCTTTGTAATATAAATCAGATCATGTCCCTCTTGTGTTTTTCCATTCTCCCATGGCTTCATAATGTACTTAGAATAAAATCTGTGTCTTTTGCCACGGGCTTTGATGTTCTGCTTCATCTGTGCCCTGATTGCCTGCCACTTTTCTCCGTCACTCACTGTGGTTGGCCGTGCTGCTCTCTGGGCTGGTGCTCCAACATGTCACGCAAGCAGTCTCAGGTCTCTGCCTGCGTTGCTCTCCCGCAGATATTCCAGTGACTGATGTCCACATTTAATTCAGGCTTCTGCTCAAATATCAGCTCATCAGAAAGACCGCTTTTCTGTAAAGTGCTGGGAAGTGTTTAACAACTGGCTCTGTGGGTTAAAAAGCCCTGATTTGTAGTATTTGCCGATTTCCATGGTGTGAATACCTCCATCGTGGCTGATTTCAAGCAATATGTGACATCACCAAACTGGAGTTGGGAGGAGATCGCAGCAGCAAATCATTATGGAATGTTTCCAACGCACAGATATAATGGATATAAATAACTCAAAAAGCACAGACAATGGTAAGAGGTAGTAAACTAAATAGAAGATGGTGAGTTCAAGCATTTATTACCTTTGTTTTTAATATGATGTGTTTACTTTTAGGTTTATACAATTTAATTTTCAATAAGGGCTGCATTTAACATCTGGATCACAAAATTCCTAAAAATTTAATGGTGAGCTCTTATGGACTGGCATGAGCTGTTGTCAGCATTGACTCCATTGACTCTCCTGTTCATTGTAGCCAAAATGGGATTGTCGCCACCCTCTTCTCCTACTTTATTTTTTTCAAAGTGTTTATCACTACTTGCCATGGTATTATATATTTGATTTTTTAAAATATTACTTATCTTTTCTGCTCTTTTTTCCTGAGTCCCCAGCACCTAGAATAGTGCTTGGTTCATAATAGATGTTCAATAAATATTTGCTGAAGAATGAATCACGGGTTCCTTTACACTCATGAAGAAAAAATAAAAATAGAATATAATAATAATATATGATATGAGTACGAAAATTATGCAAACCTTTTCTCTACAACAAGCTAACCTTTCTGAATTTAACAAAGAAAAATGAACCTCTTGTCACTATTCTTCAGTGCCCCAATTTCAAGGCTGATGAGAGAATGAGTAAATAATGTGCCAATGGACTTTATCAGTGTACTCAGTGCTGGCCAGAAACCCAAAGTACTCTAACAGCAAACGTTTCTGCAGACCAGCTGGAGTTTAATGCTCTTTCTTGGTGAAAATTTAAAAATATCAATTATTTATGCCTATTTTCATTAAATTCATGAAATTGTCTAGCTTTCTCTCGTTATCCATTTTAATAATCCTTTGCACTTAAATTACCACTAGGCCTTCTGATCATTAACAATTTAACACCAGGGCTGGCTCCAGCTTTTTCCCTCCTCTTCTTTTTTCCTCCTAAGGGTGCCCTGTTGTCTAGCAACCCCCACCCTACCCCACCCTTACCTGTCAAGCCAGATCTCAGGGCAAGAGTCAGACATTCTCATTAAGGGGCTGGTGTCCAGGTAAGCATCCCTGTGTCTTTTTGCCTGAGGCATTTAGGTACTGGACCAGACACTAATGAGCAATGTCATCAAATTGCTTCGGTTTCTGCTTTGGCCAGACAGATGCCCTACCCATAAAACCCTCTAAGGTTTGTGTTTGAAAACTTCAAGTCTCTAAAGTGTTAATATACTCATTCCAGCTTGGGACTAAGCCTTGCGCTAAAAACTGCATCTCTACAAAGCGTTGAATTTAAGAGACTTAGCAGGAAGGAAAAGCTGTTTGTCATTGTTGTTTGTTTGTTTTTTGTTTTTGTTTGAGCACCACATCATTCCTGATGTTTCTGAAACATCACTGTTTTGACAACTGAATATTCAGCCTTGCGTTTTAAGTCAGAACCCATAGAACCAAAAGTGTCTGTTTGGGCAGCCACTGGAAAATTATTGTGCTCCACATGAAGCTGCCTGATACACTGTGTTTTTCTTTTTCATCAAAATTTCTTTGATCTACCACCTTCCCACCTCTGTCGTTTCCATTCTGTGTGAATTAGTATGGAATTTTGTCTGTACTTCCCGAAGTGAACAATATTAGAAAGGAGACCTAGGTGTACTAAAAAAGAAATACTACCTCACATAAAATTATGTATCAAAGATAACCCACAAGTTTTAATTTAAGATGGATCATACAGCCTTAAATTTGTTAAAGTACTATTGTGTCTGACTCAAGAAAAAAAAATTAAACGTGAGCTTTCCCATAGTCTCTCCCTCTCTCTTCCGCTTTCTCTCTCGCCATTTTCCACCTATAGAGATGATACCATCACTTTAGATGACTCGTGCATCCTCTTCCTCGTAGGAGGATTATACACCCACCTTTTGTCCTTTATGAGACAAAACCAGACTTTTTAACCCCTTCTTAACGATAACAAAACCAATTCTTTCTTAGCAAACTCCAGATACCATATACCTAAAATAATTTAAAAGTTTTTACTATCAAAATTTTCATGTTTTGCTTTACAAAATGACCTCTGACTGGCACAGAGATAAAGACTTCTGCAAAAAAGTACAGAGGAAAAAAATTTCCGGTTCTTGAATACTGGTAATTATCACAGTCTAAGGAATACTGTGTCACAGTTTGACTTGATGAAATCTTATTAAAATGTGGTTTGATAGCTATAATTTGCTCTGGACTAGCTTCTTTTGAAATTGAAGGCATAGGTAATTATACAGTTGGACATCTAAATAATTAAAGGTTTTCAGTAAATGTAATCATTTATATATGTCAAATATCCTATTCCCATAGCTTTGTGTCTTAATGTTCACTTATATTTTTATGTATGTATATGTCTTAGTCTGTTCAGGCAACTATAATAAATACCACAGGCTACATAGCTTATAAACAACAGAAATGTCTTCTTACTGTTCTAGAGTCTGGGAAGTCCAAGATCAAAGAGCTGGCCAATTTGGTGTCTGGTGAGGGTCCATGTTCTCATAGACTACACCTTCTCACTGTGTCCTCAGATGGCGGAAGGAGTGAGGGGTCTCTCTTTGACTTATGTATAAGAGGCCTAATTCCATTCATGAGGACTCCACCCCATGACCTAATTACCTCCCAAAGGCCCCATCTCCTAATATCATCATCTTGGGTTTAGGATTATTTTTTTTTTGAGACAAGAGTCTTGCTCTGTTGCCCAGGCTAGAGTGTCATGGCTTCAGCTTAGCTCACAGCAACCTCAACTCCTGGGCTCAAGCGATCCTCCTGCTTCAGCCTCCCCAGTAGCTGGGACTGCAGGCATGTGCCACCATGTCCGGCTAATTTTTTGTATGTATTTTTAGTTGTCCAGCTAATTTCTTCCTATTTTTAGTAGAGATGGTGTCTTGCTCTTGCTAAGGCTGGTCTCGAACTCCTGAGCTCAAACAATCCTCCCGCCTCGGCCTCCCAGAGTGCTAGGATTAGAGGCATGAGCCACCACACCCGGCCGGGGTTAGGATTTCAACATGAATTCGAGGGACACAAACGTGCAGTCCATAGAAATATGTGTGCATGTATGTACATATTCGTTTTTAGTTTTAGTTATGGAGGAAAAAATTCCATGCTCAACCATAAAATGACTTCTTTTTTTTTAATGGCCTTTTAAAATGTTTTTCAGCTGGGTGTGGTGGCTCATACCTGTATTCCGGGCACTCTGGGAGGCCGAGGTGGGAGGATCACTTGAGCTCAGGAGTTCCAGACCAGCCTGAGCTACTGGCTCTACTAAAGAGCAAACCCTGTCTCTACTAAAAATAGAGAAATTATCCGGGTGCTGTGGCCGCCTGTAGTCCCAGCTACTTGGGAGGCTGAGCCCAGGAGTTTGAGGCAGTGAGCTATGATGATGTCACTGTACTCCAGCCTGGGCAACAGAGCAAGACTCTGTCTCAAAGAAAAAAATGTTGTTTTTCATAAGACTTTGCTAAAACAGTTAATTTTATGTAACAGTGGTACATCTAGTACACAGAAGGCTAGATGTAGGATATGTTACAATGAACATGATAAAACAGAAAAAAAGGGTTCAGAAAGGTTAATTAATAACTCCAAATCACAGAATCAATCTGATGGGTAAACATTAAATGTTAGTTTTATTAATGGCAAAAGCTGGATTGAGGCTTTGCATCACAAATAGCTAGTTGGCCACAAACATTTGCTTCTACTTCTTTTAAAACCACACTAAGATGGAAATAAAGGGATATTTTAGGAAGATTTAAAAATTCCCAGGGACAAAGAGAATGGGAAGAACCACAACCAATTCTGCAGGCTGGAAAGCAGCTGGCAGAGCGGTAACTGACAGCAGCCTCCGGAGAGCTGAGTCCCTGCACACAGCTGGGCTGGGACACGTGATCCTGGCCGGAGAATCGAGGGGAGGTGGCCAGCCCGCAGAGATGGGGTGCTGGGGCTGCATGATTTTTGCCCTGTGTCTCTTCTCTTTGGGGTTCCTCTCTCCTTCACTCACACATAAAATCGCTTTCAAATTTAAAAAAAAAAAAAAAGATAAGAGAAAAAAAGAGAGCTGAATCCCACACAGGCAGTGGGAAAGCCAAGAACAGCCAGTTTAGAGGCAGAGCCCCCAGAAGATTCAGGAACTGGTCGACCCAGGTACTCTTGGAGGAAAAGGCGAAGGCGGCACTGAAAGCAGAAAGATCGGCTGAAAGTCTGTTTAAGAAGCAGTCCGGCCGGGCGCGGTGGCTCTCGCCTGTAATCCCAGCACTCTGGGAGGCCGAGGCGAGCAGATCGTTCTGAGCTCAGGAGTTCGAGACCAGCCTGAGCAAGAAAGAGACCCCATCTCTACCAAAAATAGAAAGAAACTAATTGGACAGCTAAAAATATATATAGAAAAAATTAGCCGGACATGGTGGCTCATGCCTGTAGTCCCAGCTACTCTGGAGGTGAGACAGTAGGATTGTGGGAGCCCAGGAGTGTGAGGTTGCTGTGAGCTAGGCTGACGCCACGGCACTCGCCCCAAGCAAGAGAGTGAGACTCTGTTTCAAAAAAAAAAAAAAAAGAAGCAGTCGGATGGTTAGACTTCTTGCGCTCCGTGTCAGTGGTGACCGCTCCCTGCCAAGCACACCGGTGAAAGACTGGAGGTTTAGTCTCGATGTGTAAATTTCTTGGCTGAGGAACCTCAGGTATGGATTAAGATCAGGATACCGAAGTGCAGATAGGAGGAATAAGTAAAAATCTGTATACTGAGTATTCATACCACCCCATGCATCTTGTTGATCTATTTTCTTGGAACGCTGGTAGAACATCACATGAAGAGTATGACCACCCGAGAAGGAAGAACAAGCACTGCTGATGTTGAGAGACCCCCAGTGCAGTGGCAGCCAGGTCACCTGAGTGGAGCCCCTGCACCACGCACAGCTTCCAATCAGCTTGTTGTGCCCTGCTCTTAAATCCGAGCTGACAGCCAAGACTCACTAGATTTTGAGCAAATCTTCCATTACAAAAGACAGAGGCCAAAATAAACAAACAAGAAAAAGGAAATAACCTATACAAAAGAGAGATTATGGGCAGAAAAGAGAAAGCGAAACAAAAGCAAAGTTAATATCTTGGGAAAGATAAGGAAAATTTGTGTTAAGTAAGAACAGGATAATTAAAAATAAGAGAAGATTTAGGGAATAGAAAATAGTTTGTGTAAATTAAAAACATAATAGTAAAAATGAAAAATTCCAAAGAATAGATGGAAGAAAAAGTTTAGGAAGTCTTCCTGCAAATAGTATAAAAAAAAAGAAAAAAGAAAAGGAAAAACGTTTTTTAAATGAGAAATTAAAGGCATAATTCAGGAATTACAAAAAAGGAGAGTAGAGAAAATGGAGGGGAAGGAAGTCATCAAATAAATAATTCAAGAAAAAGTCCCAGACATGAGTTTCCAGATTTGTTTTTTTATTTATTCTTTATTTTGGAGACAGAATCTCACTCTGTTGCCCAGGCTAGAGAGCGGTGGCGTCAGCCTAGCTCACAGTAACCTCAGACTCCTGGGAGCAAGCGATCCTTCTGCCTCAGCCTCCCGAGTAGCTGGGACTACAGGCAGGTGCCACCATGCCAGGCTAATTTTTTCTATATATTTTTAGTTGTCGAGCTAATTTCTTTACACTTTTAGTAGACACAGGGTCTTGCTCTTACTCAGGCTGGTCTCGAACTCTTCATCTTGACTGATCCTCCTGCCTCGGCCTCCCAGAGTGCTAGGATTACAGGCGTGAGCCACCATGCCCGGCCCAATATTTTGCACTGAAATGCCAATTTTTTTAGCTCCTGGGAGTCTCCGCAGTTTTCCTCAGATCATTAAAGTAATTACATATTAAAGTAATGAGATTAGGATCCACAAGCACACTTGGGGAAAAATATAAAAGGAAAAAGAAAACAGGACATCCTGCTATGAGGGATCAAAACACACTTAACAAATGCCGGTTCCCATAGAACATGTGCACCAGTGAGAGAAGCCGGATTCAGCATCTGTCATCTCCTGGCCTCGGATCTATTTCTCTTTAGTTTTTCTTTTATTTTGATTCTAAGTGGTTTAGTTTTTTGGCTTTTTCTCTCTGAAATCATGTTCTTGTCATTTATGGCAGCTTCCTTTCATCAGAAGCAACAACAGCCTCTTCTCTATTCGCACTTCTTTATGGAGAGCTCCTATTTTCTATTTGATTTTATTGTTAAAAACATCCTTATTGTCTCAAGAATGTGAAGAAGGAGAAGAGGCAGAATATATTTAGGGGATGCTTGAAAACACACAAAATCAGGGTAAGATTAACCTGATACTTCAGCCTAAAGAATGAAGTCATGAATAGATATTAGTTTCAAGCACTCTTACTCTTTTAATAATTTTTGTTTTATTGTCCATGTTGTTTTATAACTTACTGATTTTCTAAATTTCCTCATTAATACATAAAACCCTGCCTGAAAATCAATACTTTTTTTCTTTTATAGGTTCTTACTATTATTAAATTCAATAATGGGAGTTTAAGTTGTAAAACGAAAATTCCTCATGTAATGCTTTTTAGTTAAAGGTCAGATATTTTTCTTAGGCTTTGCTTTGTCATTGCAGATAGATGGTAAGGACCTGTTTCGGGTTGAACTTTATGCTCATCATTATGATGACGAGAGTGCCTTGATTGCTTACGTAATCAAGAGAAATAAATGTTTACCTCAGAAAATTCCAAGAGACCACAAGATCATTAGAAGAAATCTTTGAGAACAGCAACTCTAAACTGTGGGTAAAATCCTGCTATGCTGATTTGTCCTCTATGTCTCTCTTGATATATATTTGTTAATTACATACAGTGTGAATTTTTGTTGTGATGCAAAATTTTGTTGTGATAGACACATTTACGAATGCTGAGAGTTAACTTGACCAATGTAATCTGTCTGAAGATTTTGCTAAGACTTCATCTTTCAAGCAGGTGACGGGAAGACAACCTTGAAGGGATATTTGAGCCAGACTGTCATTGCAGTCGTTCCATCGTTTTGTACAGTGACTCCAGAGGTCACACTTCTTGAGAGAGTATCACATTGCCATTAATAGTGGGGTATAGTGCCACCACCGTCTAGAGATTTCAAGGTAGCCTGCCATACATCATCTTTTATAAATTCTGGCATTTTCTCCCCACAGTTTCATGGAATTATATCTCTACCCTAACTGCCACCTCCCCTATCACTCTCATTTCTAACCCAAGTCAGTGTTTGTCAAACCATGAGCAACATCACATAAAAACAACTTAGAGGCTGTGAACCAAATACATAGAACAAGAAATAATAAAGAGCATAGATGCACCTCAAGATCTGAATACTTGGCAAAGAATCATGTGTGTGTGTTCATCCATGTAGACACAACGACTGGTACTTCTCTACTTTGAAGATAAACTTTTGAGTG
>CAUYSK010123007.1:0-32362 GCA_963575035.1 Avahi laniger | reverse complement strand
GGAAAAACCACGGAAGCTCCTGAGCACCTAGGTGAATGTAGCCCCTCTGTGCCTAACGCAAATTCTTACCTTAGAACTTTTCCTGTCACTCTGTCACCCACTGCTGCTCTCAAACTTCCACCCCGCCTCCCTCCAAAATGGAGCCCACAAGCCTGAACGCTGCTCTCCCCCGCCCAGTTATTATTTTCTTTATTACACGAGCTTATCATTATCATGAAGGGAGGCCCCCTTGCCGGGCCCATCTGGAGTTGTACACCCGCAGGACACACATAACTGAAACCTCAATCAATGTCATCAAATTCTCTCCCTGTTCTTGGACGCACCCTGTTCTTGGACCCACCCCAGCTCTTGCAGTCAAATGAATGAAAAATTCCGCAATTCTGGTTCCTGCTCTGTTTTCTCTCTTTTTATGGGGTTTCGTTGAGCTGCACACTCTTCTAAATTTAATATCCTGGCTCATTTTATTCTTACCAATACATCATGACAGCCTATCTTCTTTTTTATTCAATGGACTCCCCTCCCCATCATTAATTTTATGCCCTCAAATAGGCCATATCATGTTTTTGCGTATCAGACCAGAAAAATTAACAAGATCGGTGGTACCATGTGTTGATGAAATTTGGAGAAATAGGTTCACTCATACATAGTTTGTGGAAATATAAGTTTGCCCAACTTTTTGGAAGAATCATTTGGCAGCATCCTCCAAAATTCAAAATAGCTAAGCCTTGTGACTCATTAATTCTCCTTTTAGGAATCTTACAGAAATATGAGTACTAAGGTATAAAGATGCAAGTCAGGCATATTTCCTGTGGGATTATTTATAAAAGCAAAACAATGAAAATAAATGAGGTAGCCATCAGAAATTTAAAGATTAGAAAACAGAATGATAGTACACCTGTAATCCATACTTTGGGAGGCTGAGGTTGGAGGATGCCTTGAGGCCAGGAGTTCGAGACCAGCCTGGGCAACATATCGAGACCCTCATCTCCACCAAATAAATAAATGAATAAATAAAAGTGGAAAAGAGAATACAGTTTGTCAATAAATCCAATAACTAGTTCTTTCAGGACAAAAAAAACTCATGCAACACATAAAATTCTGGCAATGTTAATTTACAAAAAGGAGAAATTGGGACAGGCACAGTGGCTCACACCTGTAATCCTAGTACTTTGGGAGGCCAAGGCGGGAGGAACACTTGAGTTCAGTAGTTTGAGATTACCTAAGCAAGAGCGAGACCCCATCTCTACAAAAATATAAAAATTAGCCAGGGGTGGTGACACCTGCCTGTAGTCCCAGCTACTTGGGAGGCTGAGGCAGGAGGATCGCTTTAGCCCAGGAGTTTGAGGTTGCTGTGAGCCATGATGATGCCACTTCACCCTAGCCCGGGGTGACAGAGCGATACCCTGTCTCAAAAAAAAAAAAAAAAAAAGAAAAGAAAAGAAAAAGAAATCATAACTATAGAACTTTAAGAATGAGAGAAAATATATATTAAAAAATACAGAAACAATTTAAAAAAATAAGATGAAATTGATGTTCAACTTCATTCCAACAAATTTGAAAGCCCAGAGAAAATGGATCATTTCTTAGAAAAAGATAAATCGCTAAAACTGACTCAAGAAAAAGACAAAAACCTAAAGACATTTATAACCAATGAAGAAATTTAACAATCAAATAACTACCTGTCAAAATAGTTAACCTTTTAGTTATTTATTTTTCTTTTAGCTATTTTTAAATTCTCATTTTATAGCTTTTATATATAGCATTTTAGAGCTCTTCAGTTCTGAGACAATGCCTATATAATTTTTGCATTTTGGGATTTGAAGTATTAATTTTTAAATGTGTTCCATAAGATATTTTAGAAAAATAATTTACATAATAACTATGACCTTCAAAAGCCAGAACATTCCTTATTTATTTGCCTACCTATTTTTAATGATAAAGGTAATTCCTGCTAATTACAACAAATTCAAACCACAAGGAAAGATGCTTATCTTTGTACCTCAAAGGATTACCACTCACTGTTAAGCCAGTATAGATCTTTCCACATTCTTCACTGCTTTTTCAAACATAAAAAATAAACTTTTATGTTTTAATTCTTTTATTTTTATTAATTCATTTCTCCTGTATTCCTTTACTATGTTACGTTTCCCTTTCCTAGGTTTTTGGCTAGCCGCCTATCATACTGTAACCTTTTATATGTAGTGCTTGGTTGTCACTCAATTGTTATTACAGTATTGCTTTCTTCTTTGATTCAAGAATTATTTAAAAGAGTAAATAAATTAAACTCTTCCAATGCTTAGATGATTTTGGTTAGTTTTTTCTTCTGCTTTAGCTTTATTGTCTTATACTCAGAGACTGTGGCCCATGTAATATTTACTTTTTGACTCTAAGATTTTCATTTTATCTAATATAGGATTAAGTCCATAAGACACTGGATAAGCAATTATATTCTATATTTTTAGAGTTCTCATGATATTTCAAATCAATCTTGTTAATTATAAATATAATAATTTATATTTCTTATATTGGAGTCAATTATTATTTTTTTGCCTAGTCCATCTGTCAAAGATAGAAATATAAATAGTAGTACACTATGTACATATTTTAAAAAACCCTCATTTTGCATTTTTAATAGTTAATATACTTAATATATTTGAAAGGGGCGGCCTTGCAAAATTAACAGGAAAATATCTAATCCTGCAATTTCTTACTAACCGTTAAAGATCAGTCCTATGAGTTCTCTGACTAACAGGCACCCTGCAGGAGTTCTGTTTTGCACAACTTCTGAAAAGAGCTAAACACAGGGAAAAGAGATGTAAATTTTTCTCTTTCAAAATTGCTTTCAGAATCTGCCTTTACAGAGTTCCTGAGTGAACAGCAGGGTGCTAGCGTCAGGCCTCAGCCATATCTCGAGGGAAGAGTCACACCTCTGGCGATAATCCCTTCTCCGAGGAAAGGCCGGAGAGTCAACTCTTGGAGTTTGACATCCTGCTGCAGTTTCTGTTATCATCTTGCCGCTGAGAAGAAAGAACAGAGCAGGTGCAGCAGTACCCTGTTAAGTTGGATAGCTGTAAACCTTCTTCACTCCCTAAATAAAAAGCCTGAATACCTGGTTTTCTCTGCCAACATTTTCTATCTCCTTGATTTCTGTGTTGGCCCTTTTTCTGCCCAGGGAAAAGTAAATAAACTTCTTCCTATCCTAGTCTTTGGAGAAATCTTTCTCAAAACCCGCATGCACTAGCTCTCACACTCTAACAATATTAACAGTTAATATGTTTTCATGAAAAACAGTTCAACACTGTGGCAGGTAGAATTCTAAGATGGTCTCCCAAATCCCATACATGCCAAGTATGAGGAGTGTGAGATCTCTTGAGCGTGAGAGAGATCTGTGAGTGTGATGGGCTTTCACTCTCATGATTAAGTTACATTACGTTGAAGGCGAAGGGATTTTGCCAGATACAGCTAAGGCCCCTAATCACTCAAACTTAAGTTAATCATAAGGCAGATTATCCTGAGTCGGCCTGACCAAATCACGTGGCCCTTTCAAAGACAGTATAAAGGTCAGAGATTGAGGGAATCAGAGCGATTTGAAGTCAGAGAGAGCTTCATGCTGGCCTTGAGGAAGCAACAACTCTGTTTTGAACTGTCCTATGGAAGGGGCTGTGAGGCAAGGACTCCAGGGGAGCACCTCGGAGCTAAGAGTTGTTGGGAATCAGAAAACCACACCCCAAAATGAAAATTTAGAAGCAGCGTTGGAAACAAAATTTTTCCTCTGACCTTCTCTGGCCCTCCTTTCTCTCAGTCCCATTCTCCCCGGAGGCTGGCCATAGAAACTAGACTGCCTGTTCCCCAGGGCGGGCCATAGAAACCAGAACCCCTTTTGCCTAGAGCCATAAAATCTGAGAATATTACTTTATCTTTCCCTCTGCCATTCTGTGTTAAAACTAGTCATAAAGAAATTATCTGACCTACCTTGTTTGACTGTAGGTCATAAGACCCCCATTCCAGACAGAGTCCTGCCCCATACCCAGAAGGAAGGAATGTACGCTCAGAGAGGCCAAGAATCTAGACAGACAGGCCTTGCTGGGTTTCCCTACTCAGTCTATTAGCATTAGATCATTCTCTTTTCGTCCAATCATATTTTTACACGTCTGTGCATACATTGTCGAACCTAAGTGTAAAAATGGACAGTTTCCCCTGTGTCTTTGAGTCTTTACTCTGAAGGCTCCTTTGCGTACAGGTTAATATAATAATAAATTTATATGTCTTTTCTCCGGTTAATCTGCCTTTTGTGAGTTGATTTTTCAGTGAAACTTCAAAGGGCAAAGGGGATCTTTCCTATGCCCCCAACAGAGTGATCCCCAGCAAACATACAGCGAGGAAGCAGAGACCTCAGTCTTACAATCTCAAGGAACTGAATTTTGCTAATAACCTGAAGGTACTTGGAAGAGGCTTCCATGAGCTGGATAAGCTCTAGATGAGAACACAGATCAGCTGGCATCTCCATTTGATTTCAGTTTTGTGAGACCCTGACCAGAGCACATAGTTACAATGTGCCCAGACTTCTGACTTGCAGAAACTATGAGATAATAAATGAGAATTGTTTGAAGACAGTAAGTTTGTGGTAATGTGCTATGCAGCAAGAGAAAACTAATACAAACATATAAAAACTTCTGATAGTTGTATTTTCAGTATGAAATTATATCTTTCATCGTTATAAAATAAGCTTTATTGTTCTGTTTAATACATTTGCTTTGAATATTATTTTATTGTATGCATATTACTAATTTTGTGATCCCTGCTTTCTTGTTTGTTTTCATTTACTATTCCTTTGCCCAACCTTTTAGCTCTAATGTTATGAGATGCTTTATTTAGAAGTGGCTTTTAAAAACAGTATATACTAGTTTAATTGAATTTTTGTATTTTCATGATATAATTTATCACATTTATTTGTTATATATTTGGTCTTATTTTTCATCTTGCTCTAGTGTTTCTGTAGCTTATTCTCACTTGTTCTTTAATTTTCTGTACTTTGATATATAACTATATTTTTCTTTGGTTTTTCTTTTCTAGTGTTTTAGAAAGTATACATTAAAATTTTTTTTTAGGAATAAAAAATTTAAGCGTTTCTAAAGTATTCTTCAACCTATGTATTTTTTCAAGGCAGGGAATGTGGCTCTTGCCCCCTTATATCCTCGGTACCAATCACATAGAAGTGTTTAAAAAATATTTAATTTGCTGAATTGAAATTTCTAGGTTCTAAGCAATTGTGTTGGTAGATAGCTTTTACCACTATTTTTTCCCAAATAAGCATTTAAAAATATTTAAATTTTTCCTTTGGACTGTATAGATTATAAAACATTTGCTTCGTATGTACCCTTTTAAAAGTTTTTTAAATTTTGATTTTATTATTTATTTATTTATTTTTTAGAGGCAGGGTGTTGCTCTTTTGCCCAGGTTGCAGTCCAGTGACACGATCATGGCTTACTGTAGCCTCAAACCCCTGGGCTCAAGCGATCCTCCTGCCTCAGCCTCCTGAATAGCTAGGACTACAAGCATGAGCCACTCACTATGTCTGGCGAATTTTTATTTATTTATTTATTTATTTTAGAAACGAAATCTAGCAATTATTGCCCAGGCTGGTCTCCAACTCATGGCCTCAAGAGCAATTCTCTTGCCTCGGCCTAACTATATGCACTCTTTTGAAACAGAAACCTATAATCTGAATCAGATAAAAATAAAATGATGAACTAAAAGACAGTTACCTTCTTTTGAATGTATTTTTAAAAAATCATTGAATGTTTAATAATCACAAAAGATTATGGAAATTTTAATCAAACATATATTCTGACAAATTGAAACAAAGAAGAGTAGAAAGTAGAAAGAGCCTTTCCTCCCTCTAACCTATATCCCAAAGATAGTCATTGTTGCCATTTAGTATACATCTTTCCATATTTTTGTCTCGGCTATAATGATGATAACAATGGTAATTAATACTTATCTAATCTTTACTATGTGCTTTAAAGATATTATTTAATCTACAAAACAACCCAGTGGAATAAGTACTATCTATGATTATCGTCTCTATATTAGGGATGAACAAATTGAAGTGCCAAGAAGTTAAGTGATATTTTTTTCCCAAAATCATACAACTAGTAAGGATAAAATGAGGATCTATGCTCTCAACCAATATACTAAATTGTCTGTCATCAAATATATATTTATATACCTTTATATGCAAGCACAATATAGTTATTTTAATTGACTCATACATATTAATAAAAATGTTCCTGCAATCTTTCTGATATATGCTCATTTTACTTAATAATATATTACACACCTCTTTCCAAGTTCTTCGAAGGATGGTATTTCTGATGAACTAGTAAATCAGAGGGTTCCTTAGGTGGCATACCAGTTTTGGTAGGTTAAACTGCTCTGATAAATAAATCCAAATTTGTAATCATTTAAGCACAATGTAAGTTTATTTCTCATATAACTACCTATGACAAGTTGAGGTCAGTGAGTGGCTGTCTCTCATATTGTGACTCAGGGACCGAGGCTCTTTCTAACTTGTTATTCTTGCATAACCAGAGCATATTGTCTTGTGCATGATTGAGGCTGGCTGCCATGTCTAGTATCTGCTGGGGTGGAAGGGAACGGGAACATGGAAAAAACATGCTTTCTTAAAAGACTATCCTAAAGTAAGATTTACATTACTTAACACTTACATTGCTTCAAGGAGAATCTAGTTACGTGGCCATCCAACTGCAAGGGAGGCTGGGAAATGTAGTCTCTTAAGGAGAGAATAGATTTTGGGGCTAGCTAGTGGCTCTGCCACAGGCAGTGTTGTTATACATTTGTTTAATTTCACATTTGAAAAAAATTTTAACACATTAATCTTATTTAAAATGAATTACTTGTCTTTAAATGTGTCACAGGCATTTGCCAAATGGGCGTACCTCTCTAGTTAGTGGCAGATCAAAAATGGAAACAAGATCTTCTGGCTTCCCTGCCAAAGCTCTTTCTACTTAACACGAGACTTACTTTACTTTGAAAAGTTAATGAAGTATGAGCTTTTTTCACTGAAGATAGGCTCTCTTGGAAATATCTCTATCTGGTGAGATGTTGAAGGCTTTTTGAGAGAGAGAGAGAGAGAGAAAGAGGGAGAGACTTATTTCTATAGCGTATGGGGTAATTTAATTTGAGAAAATGGTTGTCTAGTCAGTTGGTGGAAGCAGCCTGCAGAATGTAGACCATATTGCTGGCATAATTATTTTAGATGCTAACAAATGAGAGAACATTTTGATAACTACGAAAATCTCTCAGATTTTAGTTAACGATGGGACATCATTCCATGAATTCCACATTTAATGGGCTTCCATTAAAATATTCCTTCTTTATTCTTCACATACTTGTATATCAGCTGCAACTGAGCAATTTTTTTTTTTTAGTGAATTTGGACATGTAATTTGGATAACTTAGGTTTTCAGGTTTTCAAATACTATTTTTCAGTAGGCATATATGGTTTCTCTTAGCCAGATAAATACCCAAATCTCTGTTTCCATTTGCCATTGTAGTCAGAGCTACAAACACGTGAGATTCATAATGATGGAGGAAACTCTTGGTTATTTCATCCAACTTTTCTCTCCATCTCAGAAGAATGCATGTAATTTACAACCCCTTTACAAACCGTATTGCCATAAATTTATATCCGTTTATTGAAGATGCATCTCATACATGGTTCTTACAAAATATTTCTCCAGACCTCTACACACCTTTTAGTAAGGCTACAGGACGATGTGTTTAAATATCTGTAAGGGATCATAGATTTTGTCATGCCTGATTGTAGAAGGCAGTCTCTTTCCCGGAACTGACACTCCGCACCCGCCTAACCCTGCCATTTTCTCTACTGCTTTTAAACTGAGGAGGAACGTCAGAAGCGGGGCTGTGGTAACATCAGCGGCACGCAGGGCAGGCTGCTGGAGAACGCGTGTCATCAGCATCGCCCCTGCTAGGGGATGCATACTATTCACCATGTGTGGACACGATTCATCACGTGTGTCCCCCACAGGGACAACAAGCAGGAATGAGCAGTCCTGCCAAACAAATCTCACTCTTCCTAAACAAATGTACAGAACTGTTATATTCACGGTAAGACTTCTCATTGCAGGTTTATTGACAGTTGAGTGAAAGAAATGAGGTAATAGAGTTATTATTAAAAATAACAAACACCCCGCACGCAGGCGCGCGCGTCTGGGTCGTGGAGCGGCCTCTGGTGGTCTCCCCTGCAAATGGGCTCCGTGGCCCACCGCCCCCGTCCCTGCAAGCCGTGATGGCGCGCCACGCCGAGGCTCCCGAGGGGTGGCCGCCGCGGCCGCCTGGGCTCCGGGCTCCGCTTCCAGCCTCAGCTCCTGGGGGAGCGCCGAGTGCCCCGGGGAAGCCATCCTCCACCATCCGGGGCTGCCCAAGGCTGACCCAGGTCCCTGGTGGGCGAGCTTCTTTTTCGGGAAGTCCACTCTCCCGTTCATGGCCACGGTTGTGGAGGCCCCAGAGCACTCGGAAGCCCCCCAGGCCACCAGAAGCATGACCACCTGTGGC
This sequence comes from Avahi laniger, assembly GCA_963575035.1. Taxonomy (NCBI): domain Eukaryota; kingdom Metazoa; phylum Chordata; class Mammalia; order Primates; family Indriidae; genus Avahi; species Avahi laniger. Next base: position 23,764 of record CAUYSK010123007.1, on the reverse strand, counting down.
ATGGGAGGAAGCAGCTCGGTGGCCTGCCCAGCCCAGCCCCGATCCTGACCTGAGCTGCCACCACCAGCTCAGGCTCTGGGTGGCAGAGCCCTGCCCGCCCTGTAGACCAGGCTGCAGCAAGCGGGAAAGAAGTTGGGTTCTTCCGAAGCAGCACAGCAGACACCAACAGGAAGCGAGCTCTGCTCTTTCCTGTCCAGGCACACACGGGCTTTCTTGACACCCCGTAACTCATCGCCTGCACCAAGGGGAAAATAAACTCCCATCGGCTAGCAAAACAAACCAACAACACTTTTTAAAAATGCACCCTTCTGATCAGTTGCCAGGACGAATTATTGGTATCCGGAAAGTAGTAACTGATTTTTCAATGGGAAAACCTTTGTGATATTGGTGCATGGAATTCAAAAATTAGAGTTATGGTTTTTAGTAAATGATGCATTTCCTTCATCTGGAGCTGCGTATCATTATGGGGTATCTTTTGACTATCGATGGTCCTAAAAAGCAAGGTATTGAAATAAAGTAGACTTAGAACTCAAATAGTCAAAGGCGTAGTTTTAGGAAAAAAATCATCTTTAAATATAAAATGAGACATTGTACTGGAGGGAAACCTGAAAAAAATTTCTCTAATAGGCAGAGGTTACCCTTCGTTAGTTGCATATTCTGTGCCAAGTTGCTAAGCAAACAGTAGAAGAACAAAAGCCATTTGGAGAAATCTGGCTGAACTATCACTGGGTAATTTAGGCTGGCTTACTTTCCACTTGCAACACAGATATAAGCTTCGTCATACACAGAAACATTGAAATGGTTAAATGTGCAAAAGAAATCTGTGACAGATTATAAAATCAGCTTGTCTCAGTTGAAGCAATTAAAGGCCTTAAAATTGCATCTGTATCTGAAGCGGTGTAGAAAGTGCCAACGGTTTAAAGTGATTCTTTTGAAATGAGCATGTTTAACGTAATTCATTTTTAGAATATTAAATTTATGAAATAATTCCTAAGGATTTGGTATCGGGAAAAGACCCATATATCCAACTGCTTACTCTCCATTTCTAATTGAGTATCACAGATATTATGTTCAAGACCGAACCACGGTTTCTCCCAGATCTGGTTCTCTGTCAGTGTTTCCTATCACAGGAAATGGCTGGTTTTAAATCTATGATGAAAAATATGAAAGGGGCCATTGCCTGAACTGGAAAGGCAGATGGGGAAGATATGGGTACGTGTGAGAGACGGGCATCAACTTTAGCCATGTTGACGGAAGCTGGGACAGTGAGGTAGAAACGCTCCGCGGACGCTTGGAGTTGAGACTCTGGGGAGATGGCTCTGGGGTGGAGATGCGGGTCCGGGAGTCATTCACAGAGAGGCGATGAAGGTAAGGAAGACAAATGAGCATTTGAGAGGGAAGCAAAACAGGTAGAAGGGAAAGGAACCAGAGAATTACATTGTGCATCACAAAATCAAAGCGAGCTTAGTAAGAAAAGGGCAGTGTCAAGAATCCCAGCTGGGGCAGAAGCTGGAAACACGCGGCTGTCGGTCGCCTCCGCCATGTCCCATGGCCGCCTGTCGCCGTCTGGGCCTTGGTCCCGGGTCCCACGTCCACGTGTTGCGGAACTTGCTCACGGACTGGCGCGGCACGAACGCATCGAGGCGTCCTGGGCGCGTGTCGACGAGATGAGGGGCTACGCTGAGAAGCTCAGCGACTGTGGGAAGCTGGGAGACACCAGCGAACGGGCCATGTGCTTGGCTGACTCTGGCTCACGGAGAAGGACTTGATCCCAAAGCCGTTTCAAGTACTGGCCCCTCGATACCAAGGTCGGAATGGGGGCTACACAGGAACACTGTAGATCCCAAATCGGAGTGAGCAGGATCGAGCCAACATGGCAGTGATCCGGTATAAAGGGAACCGCCTCCCACCCCTTCCTCTGCCTCGCAGAGAAGGCAACCTTGCACTCCTAAATCAGGGGCTGCAGGGTCTGCGGCAGGACCTCGCCCAGAACCAGGCAGCCAGAGTCCACAGCTCCCACACAGCTCAAACACCAGGGGTTTAACTGGATCTGAAGGATCCACAGCCTGTATCGGTGCCCAAGATCACAGGTCTTTGGAGCTCTTTTAATCTCTGATAAGAACAGGAGCTAAGAGTTGTAAAATGGACTATCTTAATGGGGCCGAGGATCTTCTGGGGAGCCAGGTGACCCTGTTTGCACAATAGATAAAATTCCTTATATGAGTGTGTATAAATTGGATTAAAAAAAAAAGAATCCCAGCTGATGAGGAATGAACGAAGTCACTGGATTTAACGACCTTTGAGAGTTTCAGTTGCTAAAATCCTGGGTTCTCAGCTATCTCATCTGTAACGTGAGGGGATTCCCTAGATAAACTCTCATTTGGAGTCTAAGAAGCTGAAGTAGACATTGTCAGTGAATGAAAGGATAAATTTATAAAACCACATGCATTTCCTGTCAGTTCCATAGATCAGGATACGTGGTTAGAATTGACTCCTCACTTCAAGATATCTTGCTGTGAAAGGAATACTATCGTAATAGATTTTCTAAGAGGACAGTATCAGGAAAAGGATTTTCAAGACAACAGAGACTTATCTCTTTCAAATTATCATTTTCATCTTGTAACACTACAAAATAAAGACATAAAGGAGACTCTTGGCACTAAACTTTTTGGCAGTGATTTTCATTTTGACTTTTGGTGAATGCATAAGGTGTGCAATTCTGCTAAGTATGGATTGCTTCTTTAAATTTTTAAAAATTTATTTTTTCTTTCTTTATTTTTTACTGTCAATCTCCCTTGAGTATGAGGTATGGGTTTCTCAATTCTTTGGCAATATTTACTAGGTCATAGCAGTGGTAACACTGGAATTCAAAAGGTACAAGAAACAGAGAATATTGGATATGCAGCACTGTTTTTGGCAATTGTTTATACATTGCTAAAGTTTTTTCGATAAATTCAACCTACTCTTAAATCACGTAAGCAGGAACTTAAGGCATACAGGTCTGTTAAAATAATTGTTTGACTCTCAGGTTCTGATTTTCAATATCTATGGTGAAACATTTTGAAAGACTGATATCAAGACCAAGGCAAGCTGACAGATTCTAAGAATTTTGAGCGGATTTATTTCTCAATATTGCTAAAAGATGGCTATGCAATATGTCCTTTTAAAGTCTTTTCTTCCCAGTTAATATTTTTTCCTCTAGAAGTTTATTTATAAATTTATTATAAGTTATTTGTATTTATGTTATGGATTTATAATATGTAGTATATGCAGTATACTTATAAAATCATTTGTTTTTGGGGATGTTTACATTAACAAAGATCTATGAGGAGGATTTTCTCAGTGAAGAGGACTTGACTTATAAAACTGGATTCTAGAATTCACTGACAGTCATTCCAGCTACAGAGGTTTTCCGTGATGCTATCTTGAAGCAGCCATTCATCAGGGAAGCCGATGGCATGCTGGATAAATTCTCTGATTCAATGGAAGGATTAAGCTGCCTTTCCTAAATCTGACATATGAGCAAGAGGCAAATCAAAATGGAAAAAAAAAATAATTTTGACACCCAGAATTGATCAGAATATTTAAACAATTAGAATTTTACTTTATTTCAGAATAAGTTTACACTTGAAAAATGATATTTACTAAAGCCACAACATCATTCATACAGACAAAACTTTTATAGCAAAACCTTGGTACATGAGCATTAATAATTTGAATACTATATGGATATAGAAGATATTTAAAAAACGGAAATGATGTATTCCAAAGGCTGTAATAGGCACAATATATATGCTTGTATTGGGTCGGCAAGCATTATAACTATAATTCATTAAATGTGATCCAAGAAGTTGCAGATTTTTCAGCACTATGTACTGAAAAGATACAAAGGACTATCACAGTTACTCTTATGCTGAAAAAGCATGTACTATCAAGACTACAAAATAAGAGCAGCAAGCCAAACCAACAAACAATTCCTTAGGTTTTAGAAGAAGTTATACATCTATGGCTTTTTCATGTTCATTGTTGAGACCGGTTAGCAAGTCTGGCAGGTGGAAAAGAAGAAATTAGTCTATAATAAAACATTAAAGACATAATTTACAAGGCATCTGATATTTAACATGTTCAAAGTTGGAAAAAACTTGAGCTTGATCTTAGAGCAAAATTGTGAGGTATTACATAGCCCTCCTATACATCTTTTGGCATAAGGATCTCTTATGCAGAAAAGTTAAGAGTTTTCAAAGGACATGGTGAAAAATATTTAAGATGAATAATTAGAATTTACTTTTGGTTTTTAGTAACTATAAAGAATATAGTCTTCCAAGGACCAAGAAATTGCATTTGGTCCTTAATATGGAATTTTCTTACTTTTTTTTAAAAGCGTGAGTTGAAATACGTATTCATGCTGACAGTGTATACACGCTGATAAAGGTGAACATGTGGTAAAAATAAGAAAAAATATCGTACATTTTTCAGGGCACACTACTACTACATCATATTGAAATTATTCTAGAAGGTAAAAATGTACATCTTAGATTCTCAAAGGTTTTATTTTTCAACTAGCAATTAAACCTAAGTAAAAAGTGAATCATGCAGCATTTTTACCTATCAGTTACTACGTTCATGATATGAGGGGAACAGAATTCTTTTTTTCCCTTTAAATCTGTAATGCTCAGAAGTCATCATGTGGACTAAAATCACACAAAGGCAAATCAAGAAGAAACGTTAAATATTTCAAAATGCCCACGAAAGCGTGCCAGAAACGATGCTGTTTCTACAGCACAGAATTGTTGGAGGCCAAAACTAAAGCAGTAGTGTCACTGCAACTTCTAGCTCTTCAATGCTGCTTTTTCGTTTGTTTGATAGAGGAGATTCAGGTGAGGGGTGCGGTCTCTCGGGAAGTTAGCCCATAATTTCTGCAGGTTCGGTGACCAACTTGGATCCATCCCATGCCGTCTTGAACTGTTCAGGAACGGGAAATTCTCTCTGGAAAAAGGCAAGAACAAAGTTATTTAAACTAAGGCTTCCTTTTGCAAACAGATGGGAGGCTGATTTGTGGCACATGGTGGGCAAAGAAATTCAGCTGAACTCAAAGCTGCATCAGGGAGAGGTCTTTGTCACATGAAGACTCAAATATGTCATGTGTCAGTTCTGTGACTGCATTCCAGTGTCATCATTAAAGCTAGCATTTACTAAGAACCAGGTATTCTTCCAAGCACCAGACATAGACGTACTCAACTGATCTCCCACAACAGCCCCATGAGTTGGGTGTCGTTACGATGCCATCTATGAGAAACAGAGGCCCAAGAGGTTAAGCAGCTGGACCAAGATGATATTGTGAGTAAGCAGAGCAGCCAGAATTCAAACGGAGGCAGTCTCTCTTACCCACTACTGTCTATCAAACCTTAACATGCACACGAATCAACCAGAGATCTTTTTAAAATGCAGATTTTGATTCAGTAGGTCTGGGAAAAGGAGTGAGAAGCTGCATTTCCTACATGCTCCCAGGCGATGCCAACTCTGCTGGTTCCTGTAACTAGAGTAGAAAGGCTTGACCCCAGAGTTATCTCTCTACTCTTTGATGCATTATAAAAACACGCTTAGGGTTGAATATACATTTGTTATGCTTCGCCATGTCACCCTACTCTTCCCATTGGAAAATACACACATACAAAGAAAAATAGAGAATAGATAGCCAAAATTAAAGTCATCTGGATTCCCTCCTTTCCGAGAGAGTGGTTCCCCAGTTATTTCAGAAGAGGATCAAAGAGGAGGGCAAGGAGCCTTGGCCCTGGCTTCCGGAGCCTCTCTGGACTTATTGTCCTTGCAGTGCTTGCTGACACCCCCTGCATCTGACGAGCTGATGTATAGACATCATGAGAAATGATGTGTCAGTGGAACACACATGCAACTTGGTATCTTCCCAGAATGTAGGATCCAACTGTTTCTTTGGAAAGAAGTGATTTATTTATTTTAAAGGGAAGGCCCCTGCTATCATGAGTAATGAATTCTCCTTGAGTGAGATCTGCAATGGAAAAATCTTAAAAGGAAGTAAAAAAGCCACGATCTCTATAACCTAATGTGCATGTGTGTGTGTAGCCAATACCCCTTCTGGGGCTCTTCTTGAGTAAATGAGGCTTGGTGTTTGTTCTTAAGCAGCAGGCCAAGTAGAGAGTGCTCCAGAGCGAAGGCACCTCTGTGACAGTTACTGCTCGACAGCTGCCCCAAATCTCTTTTTGGCAGAGAGGTGGTAGTAATATGATGACGGATCTTCTCTGGGAGGCTGATTTCTTTCAGGATGAAGCATCCCCACCATCCATTCGCACATTACAATGCCACGGCACATCCTCTGTATTGCTCCCTGCCTCCTTCGACTGCAAACACATAAAGAGCGCCAACGACTGAGGCCACAGGTAATTTATCTGCAGAAGCAAGCTTTTAGTTTTTCAGCATAAAAACTCAGGTTTTGATCTCAACTCATCCTTTAGGCCAGTGGATCTTAACGTTGGGTCCACACCGGAATCACCTGGGAAGCTGTAGCAACTACAGATGCCTGGGTCCCACACCCAAGGGCTGTAGCTTCGTCACTCTGGAGGCTTACCCAAGCCCCACTGCTGTCTTAGCACATCCAGTGCCATGCAGCTGAGCCTTCTGCTCAAACAGCTGCCAAGGCCAGGGCTCATCCCAATTTTTGGGTCTCCCACACTGAAGCTACTCTGTATTGGCTTTAGCTCTTCAGTAGTTGTTGTTTTAGGTGGAGAATTCAAGAAGGGATTTTTTTCCTAGCACAGGGATTCTTTTCTAGTTAGGCTGCCCATACACCTCGTAGTGAACCATGGCCTGAGGCTTGCAGAATTTTGTTTTTTAAACTGAAATGATGAATTCTATGCTGCAGTAGATGGAATGTAGCTGGGCAGAGCTGAGGGATTTAGTGATGAGGAAGGGAGAACATGGCAGCAGTCCTGTTGTCTACCTAAGGAGATCAATCTGCGTGTTGACTGCTGTGCAGATGTGGGTGATCAACCCCCACAGGCTGACGGGGGCCGTCTTCCAAAGGTGTGCCTGCTAAGTTAACGTTTTCTCCCATCCTTCCCTGATTCACTGGCTCCCTGCATAGTTAGAGGGAATTTTCTCTGCTTATTTCCCTCCTTCTGAGTAGCAACAATGAGCAGATCCGTCACACTTGGTGATTCAGAAAATGTATTTATTTATATTCCCTTTTCAGTGTGTGAATAGGATATGTGCATGCTTCTTTTAGAAGCTGTTTTGTTGGGGAAAGGAAACTAGGAAAATAAACAGTGGCAAACCACTTAGGCTATTGTTTCTCAGAAGACCCGTGGGATGAACTGATGGCATTAGAATCACCTGGGATGCCTGTTAAAGATCCAGACTCCTGGGTCTCACTCCATCCAAGCCTCCCGAATGCAACCTCCAGGTGCGGGGTTTGGGAGTTGGCATTTCCATCAAGCTTCCTAGCCGATTCTTACGCCGAGCCTGCGAACCTCTGACTTAAGTACACCTGCACAAATAAGTCTGCTACTGTCCCCTCTCCTCCCTCCCATTGTTTCCCTAAAGCATTTCTCTCTCTTTCCTATTTACCTCCACCAGAGCAAAGGAAAATATTTAGTCCTACATGGTGGGAACTCAGACGCATGCTATGCTATTTGATAAAAGCTAACCTATTAAGGTAATTATTCATATACCGCCTGGAGAATCTCAAATCCAAAAGTGAGCAGTCAAGAAGAAAACGTTGGAAAAATTCTTATAGACATTGGCCTAGGCAAAGAATTTATGAAGAAGACTCCAAAAGCAATCGTAGCAACAACAAAAACAAATAAATGGGACCTGATCAAATTAAAAAGCTTCTGCACAGCCAAGGAAACAATTGTTAGAGCAAACAGACAACCTACAGAATGAGAGAAAATATTTGCATGGTATACATCCGACAAAGTGCTGATAACCAGAATTTACAAAGAACTCAAGCAAATCAGCAAGAAAAAAGCTAAACAACCCATTAAGAAGTAGGCAACTTTTCAAAAGAAGATAGACTAATGGCCAACAAACACAAGAAAAAATGCTCAACATCTCTAATCAGGGAAATGCAAATCAAAATCACAATGAGGTATCACTTAACACCAGTGAGAATGGCTTTTATCAAAAAGTCCCAAAATGGCAAATGCTGGTGTGGATGCAGAGAGATAGGAACACTCATACACTGTTGGTGGGATTGCAAACTAGTATAACCTCTATGTAAAGTAGTATGGAGATATCTCAAAGAACTAAAAGTAGACCTACCTTTGATCCAGCAATTCCACTACTGGGTATTTACCCAAAGGAAAAAAAGCCATTTTATAAAAAAGACATTTGCATTCAAATGTTTATAGCAGCACAATTCACAACTGCAAAGACATGAAAACAACCCAAGTGCCCATGATTACATGAGTGGATTAATAAAATGTGGCATATGTATACCATGGAGTTCTACTCAGCCATAAAAAAATGGTGAACTAATACGTCTTGTATTAACCTGAATGGAACAGGAGCCCATTCTTCTACATGAAGTATCACAAGAATGGAAAAACAAACACTACGTGTACTCATCATTAAACTGGAATTAACTGATCAACCACTTGTGTGCACATTTGGAAGTAACACTCATCAGAAATCAAGCAGGTGGGAGGCGGAAGGAAGGGATGGGTAAATTCACACCTAATGGGTACAATGCACACTATCTGGGTGATGGGCACACTTATAACTTTGACTTAAATGGTACAAAAGCAATTTATGTAACCAAAACATTTGTACCCCCATAATATTCTGAAATTAAAAAAAAGAAGCTACCAGGAGAAAAGAGACGTGGAAGGCAGCTCTCCTGCCTGTGAATTACTCTACAAATAAAGCTCACAGGTTCGTAGTGGATTAATCAATCTCTAAAAATGTTAATAATGAAGGCTCAAGAAAAACTCTTGACAGCCTTTTGAAAGGTACTTACATAATCACCATCCTGAGGGATAAGTATATTCATTTCAGATGACTTAGCACTCACAATCTCACAGTCTAACGCATCTTCGCTGAGGTATATGTGGCAGCCTTCTGTCTTATTAATGGAAATTGTTGGCACTCTTCCCATTACCTAAAATACAAAAAAAAAAAAAAAAAGAAAAGAAAAAAAAAATATGGGACCAAAGTAAAGGAACAGAAATCACGATACCACCAAATAAACACGATCTAGATTCTTCTTGACTTTAGCTTGGGCTTAAGCCGGCATTGGGATTCACTGGGTCAGAGCTGGGGAGGCTGGTTACTGACAGTCTCCAGGCTGAATAGGACAGGTGTCATCTGGGGACAGAATGAAAGTACCACACAAGGGGATTCTCAAACCTCAGGGTCTTTTTCTTGAGACAAAACTAAGGGATTCATTTGGAAACAGCAGCTAGATGTTCAGAAAAAGCCCCAAAACCTAGTCAGTGGATTTGAAACATATATTTGATTTCATGATAAAAGAAACAAGATGCATTTGCTTTCATTTGCTCAAAATTTTGGTTCTGACAAATCTCTATGAAACAGATTAAAACAAAACAAGTGCAAATATTGTCATTTATGAGTAAAATTATTCTTGAGGAAAAACTGAGTAGATTTTTCCTGAATTTAACTAAGAATAAGTAAGAAACACTTCTATTCTTTTCACGTAAGTTCTTTGCTGGATAAAAATCTCACTGGCTGAATTTGACGCTTAAATGAGATGTGTGTCTAGGTATTTTGAAATGTATTCATTTCAAGAGCCAAAACTGGGGGCTCAGCTCAGGACACTCATTATATAGATAAACAAGACCATATACAAGAGGGGGCGATTCTCAGGTATTGTTTATAAATGTCTAAGTGCTATAAAAATTCTGATTAGTTTTAAATTTCTCTTCTAACAATCAGTTTTCAGACACCATCCCAAAATCTCCATAAGGGCAGACTATTCCCCCAAAGACCATATTACAACTCTATAATTTTCCTTCTTCTAATGGTAATTAAAGCGATAAGGACATCTCCTTTTTCACCCTGAAGAAAAGGCTGGATTGCAAACCAAAGGAGCAACTCCTGTTGATGGTGCAAGTGATGTAAAGAATTCCTTGGAGGCAGTCTAGCCAGGTCACCCTGGTTCTCTGTTTTCTCCCCTCTCTCCATAGAAACTGGACACTGAGTTGGAATTGAGCCCCAGAGTACAAAAAAAAAAAAGCAGAGGTAATTCAAGGTCAGGTAAGCATAGAGCTCTGCCATAAATATAATAATATTAACACTGCACATATATCTATATTTTAAGAATGTGTCAGCAGTAATGTTTTGGTAATTTCTATTTTTTGATTTTTGTTATTTTTTATTTTGAAGGCTGGATGGGGGAATGTTTTGGCAATTTTTAGATTTACTGTTTTTACAATGATGAGAAACAGTTACATACTGACCAGAACTATAGAACACCAGGCTAGTAAAGGAAAAGGGGTAAATAGTTAGTGAGTCTTAGGTGGTTTGTTTATGAGACAAAGTGGGAATACATTATGCTAATATGTTTTATTTATATTTATGTTATATCTTGCTATATTATGTTAAAAATGCTGAAATACCCTATGTATCTGAAAAGACAATACAGGTTGAAGATCCCTTATCTGAAATGCTTGGGACCAGACAGAGTGTTTTGGATTTGGGTTTTTTTTTTTCAGATTTTGGAATATTTGCACATACATAACAAGGTATCTTGGGGATGGGATCCAAGTCTACACATGGCCTTCATTTACGTTTCAGGTATACCTTATGCACATAGCCTGAAGGTAATTTTATACATTTTAAATAATTTTGTGCATGAAACAAAGTTTGTGTACATGAAGTCAGGTGCGGAATTTTTCACTTCTGGTGTCACATTGGTGCTCAAAAGTTTCAGATTTTGGAGCATTTTGGATTTAGGATTTTTGGATTAGGGATGCTCCATGCATGGCTGAATTGTAAGAATACCTCTGGTATGTTAAGAATTGTAATTTCCACAGCATTTTGGTCAGTACTGCATTTGAGTACGTAGTAAACATGTCTTTCTTCCCTGGTAGTCTATGAACAGCTTGAGGACAGAGTTGTTTCCTATCAGGGGAGCTGGGCCAAAGAATAGCTCCTCTACTGAATGATGGGTGACATGTGACCATGCCCCGGCCAACACTCTTGCACTTAAGACATGTTTCTGTATTAATATTGTTTTCTGTGAATTTATTTCACCATCAAATTTAAAAAATTTCTATTGACTATGTTAGTCTCTTCTCTCCTCCATACTTTTGTACTATTTTCCTAGGACAGTTTGCCAAAAATAGGATTATTGGGCCAAATCATAAACTTTTGTCCATGCCCTTTTTTCCCCCTTTCAATCTTTTAACAGCATTATTGAGGTAATATCTGCAAACAGAGAATTAACCCATTTTAAGTGTACAATTTAATGATATTTAATAAATTGACAGAGTTGTGCAATCATCACTACGACCCAGTTTTAGAACATTTCCACCAGCCCCAAAATACTCCTAATGCCCACTTATAGTAAATCCCCACCCCTCTCCCCAGGCAATCACTAATTTACTTTCTGTTTCTATTGTCTCCAGGCCCATTTACTTATTTATTTATTTAGGAGATGGGGTTTCGCTCTGTTGCCCAGGCTGGAGTGCAGTAGTGTGATCAAAGCTCACTGCAGCCTCCAATGCCTGGGCTCAAGTAATCCTCCTGCCTCAGCCTCCCGAGTACCTAGGACCACGGGCATGTGACACCAAGCCCACTTAATTTTAGAATTTTTTGTACAGATGGGGTCTCACTATGTCACCCAGGCTGGTCTCAAACTCCTGAGCTCAAGTGATTCTCCTGCCTTGGCTTCCCAAAGTGCTGGGATTATAGGCGTTAGCCACTGAGCCTGGCCAGGCCCTTTTAAAACAATTTATTAAGTGTTTTAAATGTATAATGACAGGCACTTGGTTTGAACATCCAACAGTTCAAAAAACATTCAGTAAAGTGTCTCTCTCTCATCTCTAATCTATACTGCCAAGTTTCTATCCTTTCTGCACAGGTAACCATGGTTTATCCTTCCAGAGAGCATTTTTATAATGCATATGCTTAAAAAATTATGATATATTTCAAATGTCCATATGCTTAAAAAATTTCAAACATATAAACATATAAAAATAATATAACAAAAACATAAATACATATATGTCCACCAAACAGCTTTAGGAGAGTATTGCATTTTGGCTTATTTGCTTTTTTTTTTTTTTCCCGGACTAAAATCTGACAATAAGCGAAGCTCCGTCAATACCATCGACCACCTCATTCACTCATTCACCTTCCCTCCTTCCCTTCTCAGATGTAACTACTCTCCTGAATTTTGTGTTTATCATTCACTAGGTCTGCCCATCAAGTGAGGTGCCTGGGATGTCCACCCTGAACTCTCATAAACATATTTAATATGTGTGTATTATTTTGCATGTTTTCAACCTTTTTAATAATTTTTCTATAAATTGATACATTATATACTGCCTGCCATTCTGTAACTTGTCTTTATCGCTTAATGTTGTTTTAGAGATTAACCTATTTTTATGCATGTAACTGTAGATCATTCATTTTTACGACTGTACAGTATTCTACTGGGGGGATCTATTTATTCATGTACCAATTGGTGGACATTTAAATTGTTCTAATTGCCATTATGAATATTTCAATAAACATATTTACACGTCTCGTTGGCACATGTACTAGAGCTTCTTTAGAGTATATACCTAAGAGTAGAATTAGTCACAGGCTATGAGTGTGACTTTATTAGATGGTGCCGATTTCCTTGGCAAGCAGCGTAATAGATTTACTCTCCCGACACTGATATATCAGCGTTCTCATTATTCCACTTCCTTAATAATCCTGTATCATCAGACTTTAATATACAGGCAGTCTTCAAATTGCAGTTCCCATATGCATAAGATTCAGTTAACATAGCACCTTGCAAAGTAAAGACAGCCTGAATGCAAAGGGGTGAGTGTGAAAAGATATATTTAATTGTGGTATTAATTTGCATTTCTATTTCTACTAGTTAGGTAGCTTATGCATATTTTCATATATTTCTTGACCACTTCGGTTTTTTCTTCTCTGAATTGTCTTAATTTTCTTTGCCCATTTTTCTATTAGATTGTTAGCCTTCTTCTTATTGATTTATGTTAAGTTCTTCATGCATTCTGGATACAAATCCTTTTTTTATTGAGACAGCGTTTCACTCTGTCGCCTGTGCTGGGGAGCAGTGGAGTCAGCCTAGCCCACAGCAACCTCAAACTCTTGAGCTCAAGCAATCCTCCTGCTTCAGCCTCACAAGTAGTTGGGACTACAGGCATACACCACCAGGCCTGGCTAATTTTTTCTATTTTTAGTAATGATAGGGTCTCGTTCTTGCTCAGGCTAGTCTCGAACTCCTGAGCTCAAGTGATCCTCCCACCTCGGCCTCCCAGAGTGCTAGGTGAGCCACCGCGTCTAGCCTACAAATCCTTTTTGATTATCTACAGTGCAAGTATCTTTCTTCAATCCATGGCTTGTCTTTTGGCTTTCTATATTATGTCTTCTGTTAAACATATAATTTTAATTTTAATGTGGCTAGACTGACCAGTCCTTTTCTTTATAATTTATGCTTTTTGACTTTAATTTATTTCCTACCAAGGCCATGAAGTTTTTTTTCTATGTGTTATCAAAGTTTAAAAGTACTTCTTTTCACAATTAGGACTTTACTTTTATGTATGATATGAGGTAGGAATTTAGCATATTTTTTCCCACGTGGATAATCAATTGTCATAAAATACATTTCAATGTATACATCCATCTATTTCAGGGCTTCCTAGTCTATTTCATTAGTCTATTTTCGTATACGTCCAACAATGTAACACTTTATAATGACTCAATATCAGGTAGGCAAGTCCCTTCACCTTGTTCATCCTCTTTCAAATTGTTTTAGCTATTCTTGTCCATTTGTCTTCCAAATGAATTTTAAAACCATTTTTCACTAAAAATCGTGTTGAGATTTTGAGCTGAATTTCATTGAACTTATATGTTAAATAAATGGGACAATTGATAGTGATGTCTTTCTGTCCATTTATTTCCATCTCTTTTGAGTTCTTCATGAATATATCTCATTTCTGTTGTTTAATTTTTTTCCTAGGTACCTTACAGTTTTGTTGCCATTTTGATCTTATTTTCTATTACATTTTCTAAAATTTATTTGTCGTATGAAGAAATGCTGTTGATTTTTGCATGTTCATATTGTATCCAACCTTCTTGCTGAATGTTTCTGGAGTTTTGTAGTTTGTTGAATCTCTTGGATTTTATATAAAAGCAACCATTTTGTTGGCAAATAGGGATATTTTTGTCTCTTCCTTTTCCAATATTATAGCTCTCAATTATTTTTCTTACTGCATAGGTTAGAATCTTTAACACATTATTGAACAGAAGCAATGACAGAAGGGATTCTCTTCTTGTTTCTGACTTTAACGGGAATTCTTCAAAAGTTTCAAATAAAGTATAACTTCTGCTGTAGGATTTTGATAGATACTCTTAATTCAGTCATAGAATGTAGTATATTGTCTGATTTTTTCTAGGATTATCAGATATGGATAGATCTAGGTGTATATATGTATTTGTATGTGTGCATTTAGAAAAATGAAATCATGCGTTACATAATGGTATAAAACTGTTCTTCCCTCTTTTTTTTTTTGGTAGAGACAGGGTCTCATTACGTTCTGCAGGCTGGTTTTGAACTCCTGGATTCAAGCAATCCTGCTACCTTAGCCTTCCAAAGTGCTGGGATTACAGGCGTGAACCACTGTGCCCAGCCCAGAAGTTTTAAATTTTTGAGTAGATATATCTACCTTTTTTGAAAATTTCTTCTCAATTTAGAATTTTTTTCTTCCTTTAGAAATCGGAAGAATATTTAGAACTTCTACTTTCCCCATGATTTCATGTTTTATATTTAATTCACCTGGTTTTACATTTTGTATGTGATGTACTTACAGTAAAAAAATAATGCTCACTCCTTATATATGGTTTCGTAATTGCTACCCAATCCCATTTCTGTAAAAATAAAAGGGAGCTTGAAATAAAATTAAGGCGTGTGTGTTAAATTAGATTATTTCCAAGATACTTTTCAATTATAACACTATGATTGCATGATTGAGGCTAAATATATATCTCTGCCATAGAATATTACTTCACAGTTATTTCTAGTCTTTTGTGTTTTTTTAAATTAAAAAATAATGTGAAGTGGGAGAAAGCCTGGGTCTTTACATAGGAACCCCCGCCATCCAAAACAGCTTTTCAGAGAGTGTGGACTCATTATTAGGTTTCCAGAAACCATAATCATCCTTGGGCTTTTTCTGATGATGAGTGATTTCCTTAAAATTTTCATGCATAATACCTTAGGAAAAGTAGTGCTATTAAATGGATAAATATGGTGATCAGAAATACTAAATTGGGAGACAGTGTGGCCAGAATATAAACTTCATTTGGGCAAGAATTTTTGTGTCATTTGTTCACTGCTATTTTTAGTGCCAAGAACAGTGCGTGGCATGTTCAACAAATACATGAGAGGAAGAACAAATGAATGAGTGCATGTTACATGCTAAGTGGCCTCAGGCCAATAACTCACATGTTCGAATCTGGAGTGTGCTCCGAGGATGGTCAAGTTTCCCTGCTTGCAGAGTGAAGGTAATAATAAGATGTATGTCTGTGGGGAATTATTTGGCTGTTTTCTTTGAAATGGTCTTCCATCAAGGAATAGCATTTATGAAAAAGTGGAGGCAGAAAGGTCAAGAAGAAGAGGATTTACGTAGAGGCGCTAAAGAGAACATAGAAAACTAGAACTGAATATTTATGTGTAAGAAACAAACGCATCCATAGAGATTCTGTGGCAAGAGTGCTTAGAATTTGGGCTGGAGAGGACCTTCAAATCTCCCAGCTGACCTTCCTGTGTGTCAGGACAGGCAATTCGGCACAGAGGTGAATTGCCCAAGTACACACGCAGGTGAGGGAGGGGCTGGCTCCAGTGTCCAGGCCTCACGATGCCCAGTCAGGGCTATTTCCATTCAAAAGACCAGCAAAACCAACTTCTTAAATGACAGCTAGCAAAATGTAAAATGTACAATCAAGTACATTCTGGTTAAAAGTGTCAGTTGTGAAAAGCCCAGTAAAGCAAAAGAGAAAGATCTATAAAACCCGACTCCACTTTTAACAAGCACTATTTAAAAATATCATATGGTAAAGGGTAATTAACAATATGAAAAGAGTGTAATCAAAGATAGAAGTTATAGTTGGCCAAAGGTAAGAACTCCTTTAGTTTTTGCTGTATTGTAAAATCCCATTTGGCAAAATCAAAATTACTAGAGGAATACAGATTTTCTTATGTTTTGCAAATTGAATTCCAATCCTACTTCCCAGGTTGTTTTTCTGATTATCTTACTGATTCTTTAGAAAACCTTTTCTTCTTCCTTACCCAGGACAAATTTTTCCTGAGGGGAAAAAATGTTCTCTTTGGGGTGGTGCTATTATGCTAGAAGAATCTCTCAGTATTTTTGTTCATGCATTAACTGATTCATTCCAATCATGCACTCATCAAACATTTATTGGATGCCTAGTATGTCCAGTGACTGCACATGTTTCTGGGGCTGTAAAGATATAGTTAGCTGACCTGGAAACAGAGATGGTAAGCCAGTAAGTTATCGAAGCACGAAATGGGGGGTATTATAAGAGATTGAAAAGGAGGAGCTAACACTGTCAAGAAATAAGATAGGGCTCCACAGAGGAGGTGATAATAGAGCTGTATTTAGAGGAAATGGGAATAAGAGTTTTTTAGGTGGACAAGGAGAACGACGGGGGCCTCCTTGCAGGCAGAACGTATGGTCTGTGCAAAGCCAAGGTCAGGGCAGAGTGTGGCTGGAAGGGCCACTTACCTGGATTTGAATGTCCTTGGAGTTGATCACTTCTACAATGCCCACCACATTGTCAAACACCAGGCCAAACTTCTTACAGTTGTCTAAAAAAAAAAAAAAAAAAAAACCAAAAACCAACTCCACTAAATACACATAGCATACTTATACAAAACAACTCATCATATCAATTACAGAGCCATAGTTCTGCCCTACCAATTGTAATGGAGTTTACTTTCCCTTTTATCTGGAGAGTCGATTTGTCGCATTTGAAAATGTAAGCCACTTGTCTCAGCTCAGTTTCTGAAATCACAAGGTCATTTCTGTCCTCCTGGTACTCCTAAAATTAAATTGGATACAGATATTAAATATAAAAATATATAAACTGAATCTACGGCACACTGAAATTACTATGGGGTTCAGCATGAATTACATCTGTGCAGTATGTTCTTTCTTTTCAGAACCATCTCCTTGCAGATGAAACCACAGGTCTCACCCTGTTCTTGTAACGATGGGAACGGATGGAACCGCCTCTTAGAAGCAGGTCAGTATCCCTTTGTAAACATCAGGTACCAGGCACCTGGCTAGTGGGTGGGGGCCTGAGCAGGGATGTGAGAGCTTTTTATGGAGACATTCATGCTGAGTCTAGACTTGATGCTGTAGCAAAATCTGCTGTGTCAAATAGGAGTTGGACAAACAGGCTGGAGAAGGATCATGACAATGGTCTAAGCCCCAGTGTGTTTTCAGGCCATGACAACCTTTCCAGGGACTTTGGTCCTTAATCTTTAGGGAAGCCCTCTGGATTGGCAGGGGACACCAGTTTTCACTCCCATCAAAGCGTTTATGTCCTGCTTGCACACCTAGCGGTGGTAGAGGGCAGCAGCAAGGTGCAGTTAGATCAGGGCCTCCATCTGTGGGACTGAATGAAACATCCCACAGCAGATCAGGATGGGGCACAGATTCCCCGGTTCCACGTGTAAATGGTTTCTCTCTCTGCCTGGTTAAAAGCTTATGGAAAGAGTAGTCAAATAAATAGAGACAGAAAGAAGAACGGTAATTGCCAGGGGTTGCAGGGAGGGGAATATTGTTTAATGGCATGGAGTTTTGATTCTGCAAGATGAAAGGAGTTCTGGGGATGGGTGGTGATGATGGTTGCACAACAATGTAGATGGGCTTAATGCCACTGAACTGACACTTAAACTTGGTTAATGGTCAATTTCATGTTATATGTATCTTACCACCATTTACG
The DNA here is from genome assembly GCA_963575035.1 of Avahi laniger. Taxonomy (NCBI): domain Eukaryota; kingdom Metazoa; phylum Chordata; class Mammalia; order Primates; family Indriidae; genus Avahi; species Avahi laniger. The sequence continues at coordinate 5,560 of CAUYSK010123007.1, read as the reverse complement.
AATATTTTTTAAAGTTGAAGAAAAGAATGAGAACTAGCGAAAACAAATAAAGCTTATGGAAGCATTCAGAAACGCGCTGGTATGTATTCTAGCAAGGGGTTTTTGCCTGTCACTTCTTAAGATCTTCAATCCTTAAGACCTTCGTGAATGGTTTAGCTGTTGACTCTTTTGTTGGGGCGTGTCAGGAATAAAGGTTAAAGGGCTTCACTCACCACTCTCCATTTCTTTCCTTCCAGCTCGAACACAGGAGCGTGTTTCTGAGAAGGATGAGATTTGGGAGATGAGGGACTTGGAGTTTGGCTTTTGGTTGGAGAGCGCGTTTGCCCTCCTTGAGCCCGCAGGCTGGGATTCTTGTATGTCTTCTGGTCATCTGTGACATGCCGGAGCCCTAGGATAACACACATGGACATAATTTCCTTCGTATGCAAAGGGAAGTGTTCCTAACTTGCTAGATCACCATGATGTAAAGAGCGCAAAAACTTTTGGCACTGCTATTTTCAGAAGAGTCTAGGGCTTTCTGAAGGTTAGGAAGCAGAGTCTGAGTCCTGTATGAGTTTAGAGTTGACAGAAGCACTGTAAGTATTTTTCAACTTTAGGAAGTGCCCCCTTCAGGAGATAAGGTGATAGATAAAAATTCTACAAAGAACAAACCACCTCACCAAAAAGGATCAAATTCTACAAAGAGCAAACTACCTCACCAAAAATTCTTTTCTTATGGCTAAAGCGTTTGACAGACATAGCCTAAAAGGTTAGGGCATTCCCATGAGTATATATCAGAATATGGAATCAACTTTAGGGTCACAGGTCCAGTCTTTTACTTTGCAAATTAGTTTCAGAGGGGATAGTGAAGCCAGTTGGAACCAGAGAAAAATTTAGAATTTTGGATTCTGAGCTCCCAGCCCAGGACAGAAGGACATTCACACCCTAACTCCTACCAGCTGTGCAACGCAAAAATACATGTACACAAAGTTTCTGGAAACATGACTGTATTGTCTAGAATACATGTGCTCCTGATCCTGATATATTTTAAATGTATGATTTTTTTTTTAAATTAACCATTTGCCATGAGAACAAAGATAGTTCAATGATATAATTCTTTGACAAGCCTGTACACTGCTGCAGGACAGAGGTGCCAGTGTTTGCCGTTTTTGTTTCACTTGCTCTTGATGCCTGGGTTGTAGAAGATGCTGCAGAAGCTTCAGGGGCAGAAGTGATAATGCAGCGCAGTGGTCTACTTAGAACCCAGAGTCTCTGAGTTCTTTCCGGTCTGCGCAGTGGCCTCCTGAGCCCGTCTGCCTGGACATGAAGAACACTGAGGCTCCTGCCTTCCTGGCAGCAGCCTCCTCCCCACCGTGTGCTGAGGACAAGATGCAATGATGTGTCCATCACTGGGGCTCTGGGGCTCAGTGTGCCTGGAGCCAGAGGGAAAGGGAGGCAGCTTCAAGGTCTTGTTTTCTCACCTTTTGTGATTGCTTCTCCCTGGTTAAGCTGGGCAAATAAAGCAGAGCGTGAAGGAGAGGACTCCTCTTTTCTGCCTTCATTCTCAAAAAGGGGAGGTGGCCCTGGAGGAGGTGGAGGAGGAGGGGGTGGAGGAAAGCCAGGCCCAGAGGAGAGGACTGAGAATGCTGACACCGCGGATGCTACGGGACCCTGTGAAGAGAAAAGACAGAGAGTGTTGCATTGAGACTGCGGTCCTTGCTGGGATTTTGCCTGAGTGGCTCAGACCCTACTGCCAATGAAGAAGTAGGTTTCAAACCTTATCGAAGGCTCCCAGAGGGCACACCCGTGCATCACGGATCTGTGCGTGGACCCCCTTTGGGAACATGAAGGATGACTTAGCTAGACCACCCTGTCAGTGGAATCTGCAGGGCCAGGAGCCTCACTGCCAACTCAGAGGCAAACAAAGCCATATTCACAAGCTTGTGTCTAAGGCTCAGACATGAATGAAACTGGGCCTTGGCCAATTTAGAATCATAAGAAAAAAGTGATCCAATTAATAGAAGGATTAGCTCTTTTGAGACAATGGAAACCACAACAACCAATGAGAGAGAGAAAAAGAGAGAGAGGGGGAAAATATTCAATGGTTATTAGATGTTTTAGAACCCTTTTGAGCAGCTAAAAAGAAAGATACAGAAACTCTCTGGAACTCATTTTCCAAATATGCATGCCTCCACCTGACCCTCAAACAAGGACCATCTGCAACCTGGATGCTTGTCAAACCCAAAGGTGATGAGGGCCCAGGACCCGCCTGACAGTTCATCAAATGCCGGTTATTCGTGGGCCAACTGAAAATAAGATTCTTTCTGAGCAAGATATAAGCTTATTCTAATTTTCTCTTTGTTTTCAATATGAAGGTCTAACGAATTCAAACAGCAATGAAAGGCAATGGACAAGAGAGGGATTTAATGTTTTAAAAGACCCCATAGATGACATTCTCAAAGAGCTTAAAACCGGTAGGATAGAAACACACATACACAACAAACTTGGGATAAATACCCTTTTACTTTTAAACCCTCAAGTAGAACTGTATACCTATGAGGAATTATAATTCAATTACGAGCTACGTCAGTAGTCAGAAAACTTAAAAAATTTGATAGTGATGAAATTGTGACTTTGACATATGTTTTTAATACCAAATACAAAAAGTAAAAGATGACTTAAGTGCTAAATGTTAACAAATACAGCACATCCTTATTGTTATAAACAACTCAGTATTATTAAGTATCAAAATCAGAAAGTTTTAATCTGTAGTTTTCAGTTGAAAAAAAAATCAAGCTGTTTTCAAAGTACTTACATAATTCCTATTAAGTGTAGAATCACGCTGAAAATAAAAGATGATTCTCTTATTCGGAATGCATGTCTTTAAAAACTCAGCAGGCTGCAAAGCTCATCTCCTGAAGATATAATTTGTGATGGTTTTTGTTTCTAAGGAAGACCAGCCTGACTCCATCAGGATTCTTGGGTCAAGTAGAAAAGGATTTCACAGTTCTTGAGACTGACCAATTTTCCCCCCAGTATCTTCAATGTTTTCTATTACATCACTTGGGTGAAATTTGAGAATTTTCTCTGAATCATAAAGACCATATAATATAAGCTTTGTACACCAAATAATATGCCAGTCCTCAGTTACAGACACTGAGAACCACGAAGTATTGCTTTTGCTCACAAACACGCCATAACTCATGCAGTCGGCGAAGGGATAGACCCCCGCCCCACCAACATCTGAAACTCCGCAGCTCTCAAGTCCTCCTATTTTGTGGAAAGAGGAGAAAGGGCAGGCTTCTAAATCTTAGAATGATTTAGATGTCTCCCTCGCTCTCAGAATTCGGAGCCTCTCTTCAAGGGCCCTTAAAGGACACTGAAAAGAATAAGCCACATATTCAACTTTTTGGAACTTTGATACATTCAGATGGCTGACCCAGGAACACCAGACAAAGGATTTACTGCTACCGATGTTGAAAATAAAAGCCAAAAAATAATGGAAGTCAGGACCCGTTGAAACTGCCTTGGACTAATCCTTTGTACGTCCTGGCTCGTTCCTGTATCAGCCCCGGGGAGTGCACAATACCAGGCTCTTGTTTCCAAGGTTACTTTTCAATTACCATTCAGGGGCTTCACTGTACAGCGGACTCGAAATCAAACTGATTAGACATTCCCTTAACTGGATCTCCGTGGGCTGCCCCTTGCAGAGTAACTTATCTTTGCCTCTTTCTCCTCTTCTCTTTCTGTAGGATAGTACAGCACATGACACCGGAGCTTTCTGCATTCTCTTATGTGCCTGGCCACAAGTGCCAGCCACACCGACTGGAACCACAGCTTGACGCTAAGCCTTCAGGTGTCCCCCAAAAAATGGAGGGAGATGGTCAGGAACGGGAAGGGAGTCAGAGATTGTGGAAAGTATAGTATGAGCATTTTCATTCATTCATTCATTCAACAGATCAACAGATACATTTAAAAAAAATTTTTTTTTTTTTGAGACAGGATCTTGCTCTGTCACCCAGGCTGGAGTGCAATGGCCCGATCATAGCTCGCTGCAGCCTCCAACTCCTGGGCTCAAGTGATCCTCCTGTCTCAGCCTCCTGAGTAGGTGGGACTACAGGCATGTGCCACCATGCTTGACTAATCAACAGATATTTAATGCTTAGTATATGACAGGCTCTATGCTAGGAGTTCCCAAACTTGTCTGATCATTAAAAGCATCTGGGGATCTGTTAAAAATCCCAAAGTCCAGGCCATGTTACAGAAATACTCTTTGGGGTAGGGTGGAGAGGGGGGACATAGGCATCTGTATTTTTTGAAGCTCCCTAGGTGATTCCAATGTGCAGACAAGTTTGGGAACAACCACCTTTTCCTATGTGCTGAGATTAATCTTCACAACATATTGCTAAGATTGTATTGAAATCCCTCTTTCACAGAAAGAAAAGCAGGAAGCCAGAAAGGCTGTTTAAATTCACCATTAAATGGCCAATGGTAAAGACATCCAATCACATATCTCCCTGATTCTAAAGCCTTCTTCAGGGAAATCCTTTATGCTATATTTAGACCTTTTTTTGTTTTAAATAGTCATTAGTCAAGTAAAAGAACCAGAGGTATGGGCTACTTTGACACACATGCAGTGTGGCTCTTGGGCCTGTGGCCAGAATGTACATGACTAAAGTATTGGGAGGTGGTATAATAATCTGGCTCTGTTTTTTTTTTTTTAAATTTCAAAATATTAAGGGAGTACAAATGTTTTTGTTACATGGATAGCTTTCATAATGCTTAAGTCAGTGTGCCTATCACCCGAATAGTGTTCATTATACCTGTTAGATAGGTTTTTATCCCTTCCCTCCACCCCCCTGCCCCCTTCTTGATTTCCAATGACTTTTACTTCTCCCTGTGCCCATGTGTGTCCATTGATTAGTTCCAAATTATTAGAGAGCACGTGAGATATTTGTTTTTCCATTCCTGAGATATTTTACTTGGGATAATGGCCTCTAGTTCCATCCAAATTGCTGCAAAAGACATTAATTCATTCCTTTTATTTTTGAGATGGAGTCTCGCTCTGTTGCCCTAGCTAGAGTGTAGTGGTATCATCATAGCTTGCTGCAACCTCCACCTCCTGGGCTCAAGCGATCCTCCTGCCTCAGCCTTCCGAGTAGCTGGGACTATAGATGCACGCCACCACACCCAGCTAATTTTTCTATTTTTTGTAGAAATGGGGTCTTGCTCTTGCTCAGGCTGGTCTTGAACTCCTAAGCTTTAGCAATCCTCCTGCCTTGGCCTCCCAGGGTGCCAGGATTACAGGTATGAGCCACTGTGCCCGGCCAACTCATTCCTTTTTATGGCTGAGTAGCACACCATGGTGTGTGTACATACACACATACATACATGTATACACCACATTTTGTTAATCCACTTATGAATTGATGGGCACTTAGGTTGATTCCACATCTTTGTGATTGTGAACTGTGCTGCAATAAATATTCTAGTGCAAACGTCTTTTTGAAAATATGATTTTTTTTCCTTTGGGTAAATACCCAGGAGTGGGATTCCTGGGTCAAATGGTAGGTCTACTTTT